>MU778283.1:171390-192907 GCA_026770625.1 Nicotiana glauca
CTAACTATCAGTTTCCCAGTTGTATGTCACAATGAGATCGGGACTTATTAAAGGACAGTTGAAATAAGAAGGACCAATGATAGTTAGATATTTGGAGAAAGGAACAAAAATTCACAAGAAAGGGAAAGGAAACACCGAGACAGTGACATGAGAATAACAGTTTGGGTCATCAGGATCAGAAAGTTGGAAAGGTAGCCGGGAAATCACAGCAAGATGAAACAAGTTAAAAAAAAAGCAAGTCGGAGCAAGTTCAGAAGCGGGAGCATGGCCAACAAGAATGCCAACAGCTAATCACCATTTTATACTAACAAATTGTTCTTTGATTAAAGCAGGGACAAAATATTCAAAGTCTTACTAATCACTTTAAAGTGAATGTGACCAATGTGTATAACAAAGGAGCACAGAAAATTGCAGCAGTCAGGCACCCACCTGGAGAACAAGGGAGGACAGTTCAAGTTTTAAGGAAAAGCAGCAATGTTCGAAGGAATCCATTTCAAGTTTCAGCAGTCAGGCGCCCACTTGGAGAACAAGGGAAGTATAATTTTAACTTTCAATTTGTACATGTGATAATATGCTGTACCCAGTTATCAAACTGGGGCAAAAAATTTTTCTTTGTTTGTATGTTTGTAGGCAAGCAGGCGCCCACCTGAAGAACAAGGGAATACTTTTCAAGCTCAGCAATCAGGAGCCCACCTGGAGAACAAGGGAATACTTTTCAAGCATCAGAAATCAGGAGCCCACCTGGAGAACAAGGGAATACATTTCAAGTTTCAGCAGTCAGGCACCCACCTGGAGAACAAGGGAAGTACAAGTATAATTTTAGCTTTCAATTCTATATATTTGATAACATGCTGCACCCAGCTACCAAATTGGGGCAAAAAAAAAATTCTTTGTTTGTCTATTTTGTTGCAAGCAGGAGCCCACCTGAAGAACAAGGGGATATACTTTAAATTTGGCAAGCAGGCGCCCACCTGAAGAACAAGGGAATACATTTCAAATTTGGCAAGCAGGCACCCACCTGAAGAACAAGGGAATAAATTCTAAAGTACAGCAAGCAGGCGCCCACCTGAAGAACAAGGGAATACATTTTAAAAATTGGCAAACAGACGCCCACCTGAAGAACAAGGGAATACATTTCAAAATCAGCAAGCAGGCGCCCACCTGAAGAACAAGGGAATACATATTTCAAATTCAGCAAGCAGGCACCCACCTGAAGAACAAGGGAAGTATAATACAACTTTATCTTTCAAGTTAACATTTAGTAACATCATGCACCCAGTTATCAAACTGGGGCAGAAAATTTTCTTTGTTTGTATGTTTATTGTAAGCAGGCGCCCACCTGAAGAACAAGGGAATACATATTTCAAATTCAGCAAGTAGGCACCCACCTGAAGAATAAGGGAATATCTTTTCAAATTCAGCAAGTAGGTGCCCACCTGAAGAACAAGGGGAATATCTTTTCAAATGCATAGTAAGCAGGCACTCACCTGAAGAACAAGGGAAGTATAATCTAAATTCTAGCTTTAAATTGTAACATCTGATAACATGATACGCCCAATCACCATACTGGGGCAGAAAATTTTCTTCGTTTGTCTATTTTTGAAAGAAGGCGCCCACCTGGAGAACAAGGGAATACTTTCTAGAGTAATCGCAAGCAGGAGCCCACCTAGAAAACAAGGGAATACTTTCTCAAGTAATCGCAAGCAGGAGCCCACCTGGAGAACAAGGGAATACTTTTTCAAGCAATCACCAGCAAGATGTCCATCTGAAGAATGGACACATATTTCAAAACACAGTCAAGGCAACAACCAGAATTCCATTGAAAGAATACAAGGTGCAAGATCAAGGCAATACAAGAACACAAGATACCAGACATAGATAGGATTTTTGTAATTCATAGACCATAGCTTAGGCTAGTTTTTTATTTTATTTTACCATGATGTAATAAGGGGTCAGCAAGCAGCAACAGCAGCAACAACAACAAAATCACAGCTCCTGGTAGTTCCATGCTACCAGACACTCATGAACTACACTGACCTGATTCTTGTTTAGCCCAGGATATGTAGGCAATCTCTGAAGCATGGTGCCGTCAAACTTTTCAAAAATGTTTCACACGGAATATGCGAACGGGCAAAAATCCCTCATTACCGCTCACTTGTCTTTGCACGAAAACTCTTCGTGTTTCCGGGCAAAGAGGGGCAGCTGTGAGCACGTGATTTTTACCCTGAGTAAATTATTCCAAAAGTTTCAAATTAAATAATTTTATAATTTTTAGGAATTTTGTTGCATTTTTCTTATTAATTGTTTGCATAATAACTCATGTTAAAAATATAAAAAATATGCATTAATTCATTTTAACAATCTAAAGGAAATCACAAAATAGTTTATTTTAGCATTTTACTGCTTTAATTGAAAATTGCTACAAAATCGTTATTAAATAGTTTTAGACTTTAATTAGTTTAATTGTTAGTTTAATCTCTCAATTTTATAAAATCAAGAAAATACAAAAATATATATATGATATATTACAATTTAAAAAAAATGATGAATACAAAAATACAAGTGAAAATAATGAAAGGAAAGTACAAAACAAATATAAAGGGGAATACAATACAATGATTTTGGGCCAAAACACCCCTAAGCCCCAAAAAAATTAGAAAACACCCTCAAAACTCCAGGCCCAAATAGCATCACCCGAACCCAACCCATTTTACCCTTGATATTATCGGTGGCTTCCTTATCAAATAGAGACACGAAAATAGCGTGTCTCTATCATCCTCACCACCGACCAAGGCTTCAACGATATAGAGATGGGAGGCGAGGAGATTCAGGAGGGGAGGAGAGACGATTTTCAGAGAGAATTCCGGAGAGAGATTCCAGAAGAGATTTTAGAGAAGATTTGAGAGAAGATTTTCATAGAGGTCGGAGATTCCAAAGGAAAATCTCAAAAGAAAAACTCAGAGAAAAATTTTGGTTTAGATTCGGCTTTCAATTTTGAGTTCACTGATTGTTCTTCTTCCGTTCGCATGGAGTTCGATTGAGTCGGAGCTGATTTTCGAGCTTATCGCTATTGTTGTTTGGATTCCAGTTGACATCTTCTGTTTTCTTCTTAACTATTTTCACGGACAGTTCTTATCGAAGCTTATTAGACTCGACTCGAATCATTTGCTGTGATTATCATGCTTCTATTAATTTAAAGCTTATTTTCAGGTTCGTTTGTTTTTCTCCGATTTTGTTCTGATTGTTAAAGTATGATAAGAGCAACAGATATTGGGTTTGTAATATTGAATAATTTGATAGTTATACGTTTTTTTTTACGTTGAAATTGTAGAAAATCATCCTTGAATTCTCGTTACAGATTCAATCGATGTTCTATTTGGTCGTTTGGATACTCTGTTTCTTCATCGATGTGCCTTATGTTTCTATTTTGCGATTAAATTTGTTGTTAGTTAGCTCGATTTGTTCGTTTGTGTGATTTCAAACATTGAGTCGTATGTTTCATTATTTCGCTCGAAATATGGTGTTCAAGTATTAGTATTGAAAACTCGAAGTTCGAATCATCCAAGTCTATGGTTATTTTTTTTACTAAGGCCAGATGAGTTTGCAACTCAATAATCCACTGCTTGAATTGTTTGAGTTTCATCTTTATTTTTCTTAGCCTCATTTTGGTTTAACTTTGTAGATTCATTGTTTGATTGAAACTGTTGGTTTATATTTGAATAGTTGAAGTCATAATTAGATTTTCACATTTTATGACCAATCTTTGGTTCAGATCTGATTTGTGGGATATGAGAGGTCAAATTGATTAGATTTTGTGATTGTTGATTGGTGTCCTATGTGCTCAAGTGATGAGGAAAGTTAAATTTAGTGAAGTTAACTTTTTAAATCTGAAATTCACACATCCTCATTTAGCATATCCTTAGGCTCACCTTTGTTTGGTTACTAGTGATACGATCTGATCATATTTTCCACGAGTGTTTGTTAGATTATGAACTGTTTACCTAGCTCTGTGAATGGGTTGTGTATGAAAATGTGACTATGTGGAGCTATTGTTTGTGTGAGATTTTACAGGTACAATAAGTATAACTAAGGTTTCTTCTTGAGGGATTTATCTTATATTGAGGGTTCGATACAGACTGTTTGAGGCCAGTATCTGTTCATGCTGGGGATCCGATCCTCCACCCAGTTACAGGTGGCCTGGTTTAGCTCACTAATTTGGGCTATTCCCAGGCCCAATATCCGTAGTTATCGGGGCTTTTATCCAAATGTATCTATATTATGTGGTTTGGATTCTTTAGGCCCAAGTTTGAAATGGCAATTGATTCGTTAGTTGTTAGGGGGCTGTTTTGGGCCATTGAATTAGGTAGCACATTTGAGCTAAAAGGTGTTACCTTTTGTTCAAATGTGGAGTTGAACTTGAAAGCCCAAATTCCTTGCTCACTTTGAATAAATATTAAGACTATATTAGGAGTATAGGGAATTAAACCGCGAATATCGAAATTGAACTTCTAATTATATAGCGGGCTCAAGCTAAAAGGTATTCCCTCTTGTTTAAGCTCAGACTTGAATTAAGAGTTCAAATTTATATCCACGGATTAATTAAACTTTAGAGACAAAAAATAGAAAATTTGGTTACTTTAGTTGGGCCTTAATAAATAAAAAAATAAGACGAGATGAGCCTCGTCAAATAAAAATACAATTGAGGGGCCCTCATTAATTACTTACTTAGAATACTTATTATTCGGAGAAGGCCGTTTCGTGAATTTCACGGCCTCCCCAAAAGATAACAACATGTTAGCCACTTTAGGCGCGATTTTTAATAATATTACTTTCCTAATACGGGTGTGCATTTCATGCAACCCAAATCCAAATCCTAAAATGTTGGATAAGAATGTGTCGAGGATCCGGGTGCATTTTATGTGACGTGATCCGAAAATACGTTCTTAAATGAAGTTCACTTTCTTAAATAAAATAATTGACAAAAAGCGGTAATTAATTCTAAAAAATGCACAAATAGGATAATGTGTATAAAAATTAATATTTTAGCCAAATATAACAGTTGAGCGACCGTGCTAGAACCACGGAATTCGGGAGTTCCTAACACCTTCTCCCGGGTTAACAGAATTCCTTACCCGAATTTCTGGTTCGCGACTGTAATACAGAATTAAACCCTTCCTCGATTCGGGATTCAAACCGGTGATTTGGGACACCATAAATCTCCCAAGTGGCGACTCTGAATTTTAAATAAAACGAATCCCATTTCGATTGTCCTTAAATTTGAAAAACTCCTTTATTATTATATCTCTTCCCGGGGTGTAGTAAAGGCCGATATCTATTCGGTAAAAAGGAGGTGTGCCAACAATTCCTATAAACTCGCGCGGCAATGACAGAATCAACAACCGGAGTCGATACAGAGAACGACTCATGAAGCTGTTCGGGTTCTATCCCAAAGCTTGAAGCAATGAATGGGGTGACATAAGACAAAGAGGATCCCGGATCAATAAGAGCATAAAAATCAATGGCCTGAACATACAAGATACCTGTAACCACATCTGGAGAAGCCTCTGCACTCTGGCGACCACTCAAAGCATAGAACCGGCTGGGTCCACCTCTACCACGAGCTCCTCCCCTAACTGTACCACATCCCGCCGGGGCTGGAGGACGTACAGATGATGTAGCGACGGAAGAACCGGATGACTGAGCAGATCCCCTACCCATGCCCTGACCGGGCACATGACAGTCTCGCTGAATGTGACCTCTCACCCCGCATCTGAAACACACCGGGATATCCAAGTAGCAAGTCTCTGTATGAAATCTCCCACACTTGGGGCATGGAGCCCTCCCCTACTGCTGCGATCTCCCTCCCGAACGACCGGACTGATGGGTCCTTCTACTGTTTGAACCTGGTCTCATACGACTGCTCTACTCGTAACTATGTAGATATGGTGGTGCACTCGCTGAGGACTGAGCATATGAATGGGACGGCCTTGACGACCCTCTCCTCTGAGCTGATCTCCCTGAGTAGCCCGCTGATCGGGCCCTGCTGCTATTCTCCCTTTCCGCCCGAATCTTCAATTCCCTAGCCTCTGTGGCCTGAGCGTGTCCCATAATCTTTCCATAGTTCATGTCTGAGTGTAAGGCTGTTGTAGCAGCCTCATTCACCACCATGGGACTAAGGCCCTGAACGAATCGCCAAACTCTGATACCAAGTTTGTCACGCCCCAAATTCGAGGGACATGACCGGCGCCCGACCGGGTAGCCCCAGCCGAGCGTACCTAGGCGCTTTTCCTATCCCACGCGTACCCCGTATTTTCATTATCCATTAATCAAAGGAAATAGTCGCTTATAATTAAAACGCCATTTTTACAAAACACACATAGTCACTTAATGGGGTTTACAACTTTAATTACTCAATATACAAAATACATATGTACATAAGTTCGCAACCCACACTTACTGTCTACGGAACCTCTAAAAGTACAACAGGATAATACAGTATTTACTGGTAACAAGGCTCTGGCTATACCTTACACAAAACCAAAATAATACTCCGGACACAAGCGGCCTGAGCCATGCAGGGCCCCGAGAGGAGTGGGGCTCACCAAAAAGCTGATGGAAGACAGAGGGGGGCTACGATCGGTGGGCTGGAGTACCTGCTGCAGATCCACCTACAATCATAACATGAATGTAGCGCCCCCGGCAAAAGGGACGTCAGTATACTTGAATTGTACAAATTAGCACTGTCAATATGGTGCACAAATTAATACACATAACTTAGAATTCAAGGCCCAAAAATCAATACCCGAACATATTTAAGTTATTAACCCCTTCCTTGCACAAGTTTTTACTCCTACCTAACTACTCCTACTAGATTTTAGGTTTTAATAGACATGCATGAATGATTTCAACCATTACTTCAAGGGCTAATGCATGAGATTCCCCCTCTTAGTTTAAACCAGAAATTCAATGGGAGAAGTTAGGGATTTTACCTGTAAGGAATGGGGGGTATGAAGATAAGCTTGAAATTCCCCGGCCCGGATGGTTTTGAAGAACCAAATTTTGGAAAAGATGACTTTCTCTCTCAAGACCTTCTCTTCCTCTCTCTTAATCTGTTCAGCAATATTGTTAAAATTAGTGGTTTGAGGTGTTTTATTAAAAGGGGTCGGGTTTTAAAATTTAGAAAAATAGAAGCCCGAGCAAAATCTGCGGTCGCATTCTGCGATCGCAGAATCGAAATGCGGTCCGCAGATTGGACCGCAAAAATGCACCCAAAACTCTGAAGGTCTGTCTGGGTCTGCGACAGGAATGCGGTCCGCATTCATGTTATGCTGTCCGCATTCCTATTATGCGGTCCACATTCCTGTTATGCAGTCGCATTTTGCACCACGCACCACATAATTGACCTCCACAAATCCTTGAGGAATTTATGCGACGATTATGCGGTCCGCATATTGATTATGCGATCGCATAATGGACCGCATTTTCAACATCAATTTTGACAACCCTTCTGCTTCCCTTTGCGACAGAAATGCGGTCCACATAGCTGATCTGCGATCGCATTCTGGAAAAATCGATTCTTTTGATTTTTAAGTGCAAAATCAGTAAAAAGGGTCCGAACACATATTCGGACCTTGGCACTACGAGCTACTAGGTTTTGAGCACAGGTTTTACGGGGCCTTACAGCGTATGCCCGGAAATGAATTCCGAGGTCCCGAGCCCGAGAAATGAATTTTTAAGAGAAATTGTTTTTCCAAAATTTATATGAAAATTTGAAATGAAAATGGATTAGAAAATATTGGTATCGGGCCCGAATTTTGGTTCCGGCGCCCATTACAAGTCTTATATGTGGTTTAAGACGTTTCTGTTTAATTTGGTTGAAACCAAACGTTATTTGACGTGTTTCGTACCTTAATATCTAGAAATGAAAGTTTATGAAGTTTGAAGAAAAAGTGATGATTTTGAGGTTTGATTCCTCGTTTATGATGTTATTTTGGCGATTTGATCGCACAGTTAAGTTTGTAGGATCTTGTTGAATTAGTGTGCGTGATTGGTTTGGAGCCCCGAGGGCTAGGGAGTGATTCGGAGGTGGTTCGGGGTGTTTTGAACTTGGGAAAAGTAGCATATTTTCTGCAATTTATACACAGTGTTTTCCTTCTTCGCGATCGCGGCCTTCAGCTCGCGTTCGCGTACCCTTAGCCTTCCCTTCATTGCGTTCGTGTTCCCCCTTACCCGATCGCGTAAGCCAACTCAGGACCCCCCAGTAATTGCTTCATCGCGTTCGCGAACTAGTCCTCGCGTTCATGTAGTAACAACCGCTTCTTCATTGCGTTCGCGTACCCCATATCGCATTCGCATAGACCAAAGTCCTGGACCCAAGTCGTTCCTTCTAAGCGTTCGCGTTCGTCTTTCCGCGATTGCGGTGCCTTGACCCATTTACCCTTCGCGAACACGGCCCCCTTCCCACGAAAGCGAAGGGCATTTTTGCCCAGCGAATTTTTAAATGCCAAAACAGAAATAGTGACGGGTTTTATTCAAAATTTCACACGAGCTCTCTTCGTCCCCAAGCTCTAGGACTCCATTGAAGCCCCCTTTCTTCAAGACCACTTGGGTAAATAAATTCCCACTCATTTCCTTCACTTTTCCTTCATTAATTAGTGAGTTTCTAAGCTTAAATCATGTAATCTAGGGTCAAAATAGGGAAAATGGGTAGAGTTAGGGCTTTTCGATTTTCTTCGATTTAGACCTTGTTTTGGGGTCGAATTTGAAAACAAATTTTAAATTCGGGCTCGTGGGGGAATGAGTGACGTGGAATTGGTTCGAACCTCGGGTTTTGACCAAACGGGCCCGGGGTCGATTTTGGAATTTTTGGGAAGAAAGTTTAGAAATCTATATTTAGGCATTGGGTTTGATTTGTTTAGCTATTATTGATATTATAAACTCGTTATTTCATAGATTTGATTGAGTTTCAGCCGAATTCGGGAGGGAAAGCGGTCGTTGGGGATTGATTAAGCCGTGGAAGTTGAGGTAAGTGCTTGGTCTAACTTTGGCTTGAGGGAATAGGAGTAGAGCCTTATTTGCTAATTGCTAATTGTCGAGTACAGTATATAGGTGTGGTGACGAGCATTTATACACTGGTGTCGAGCATGACCGTGAGTCCTAAATTGCTAAATTATCGAAATCTCTATTGTTGTTTATGAAAACATGGTTGTAAATCTTTAACACTGAGCTAGTTATTGTTGATACTAAGTATTGGTTTAATTGTGTTAAATAGGAATTGAATAAGTTTGGTTATAGTTGGATCTCCCTTGGCGGGATAGTTTATTATATTACCTTGTTCCCTTGCCGGGATAGTTTATTATGACATCTTTCTCCCTTGCCGGGATTCTATTGTGTATTGTGTTGAAAGAAATGGGATCTTGTGGCATGCCAACCACGAGAAATTATGAAATGGGAACGTTTGGCACGCCGACCACGATATATTATGAAATGGGAACGTGTGGCACGCCGACCACGAGACATTATGAAATGGGAACGTGTGGCATGCCGACCACGAGATATTATGAAATAGGAACGTGTGTCATGCTGACCACGAGATATTAGGATATGGGAATGTGTGGCACGCTGACCACGAGATATTATAAAATGGGAATGTGTGGTATGCCGACCACGTGATAATATGTAATGGGAGCGTGTGGTATGCCTACCATGTGATATAAGAAAATGGGATCGTATTGCACGCCTGCAACAAGAGGAAATTGGAATAAGTGAAAGTAGACGTTGTTCCACTATTCTGTGTTAGAAGAAATCAGATGTAGTTTCGTCATTTATTCCTGTTATTCTGTTTTTATTTATCTGCTACCCCCATAAGCACGTTCCCCCACCCAGCTTTAATTGTTTACTTTCAGCTTTTATTTTGTTGCACTTGTAGATATATCTGTACAGCTTTATCTGGTAGTCTGGTCTAGCCTCGTCACCACTTCGCCGGGGTTAGGCCACGCACTTACCAGCACATGGGGTCGGTTGTACTGATGTTACACTCTGTGCATCTTTTTGCACAGATCACGGAGCCAGAGCAGCTTTTGGACAGCAGTAGGAGTTTTGGGAGCTGACTTCAGTCCAGAGATCCCGAGGTAGCCTTGCTGGCGACCACATGGCCCGGAGTCTCTTCTTTCTATACTTTAGTTTGTTATCCTTTGTACCGGAACAAACATAATTGTGTTTTTATTCATACATTATCTTTAGCCTTCTCTAGACGTTCGTGAGTTTGTGACTCGAGTTCTTGGGTAGAGGATTTTGTTAAATTTCCGCATTTCTTCCAGTTAATTATATATTGAGACTTCCGCTTTATCATATTATGTATTGTTATTATTAAATGATTGATAATTTCTAAAAGAAGTAAATTAACTTGGCTTGCCTAGCTCCTATTAGTAGGCGCCATCACGACTCCCGAGGGTGGGAAATCCGGGTCGTGACAATAGTATTGTATATTATATACACTAAGTATATAGTATATATATGTAGATATAGTATAGTGTATTATATATACTAAGTGTATAGTATATATATGTAGATATAGTATAGTGTATTATATATACTAAGTGTATAGTATATATATGTAGATATAGTATAGTGTATTATATATACTAAGTGTATAATATATATGTAGATATAGTATAGTGCATTATATACACTAAGTGTATCGTATATATATGTAGATATAGTATATATAGTGTATTATATATACTAAGTGTATTATATGTACTAAGTGTATATTATATATATGTAGATATAGTATAGTGTATTATATATACTAAGTGTATTATATATACTAAGTGTATAGTGTATATATATATGTAGATATAGTATAGTGTATTATATATACTAAGTATATGGTATATATATGTAGATATAGTATAGTGTATTATATCTACTAAGTGTATAGTATATATATATATATATATCTAGATACTAATTATATATAATACATTCTATTATATCTACGTATATATACTATACACTTAGTATATATTATATATACTAAGTGTAGATACAGTGTATGGTATATTATATATACTAAGTCTATCGTATATATATATACTATACACGTAGTATATATTAATACACTATACTATATATACTGTATACTTAGTACGTATAATACACTTACGATATATAATAGACTATATTTACATATAATATATATATATATATATATATATATATATATATATATATATATATAATACACTATATCTACATATATATAATACACTATATCTACATATATAATACACTATACTATATCTACATATATATACTATACACTTAATATATATAATACACTATACTATATCTACATATATATATACTACACACTTAGTATATATAATAGACTTAGTATATATAATACACTATACTATATCTACATATATATATTAGTACATATAATACACTTAGTATATATAATATACTATACCATATTGTGACGACCCGACCCGTCGTCTCATGTGTTGTTGCTCCGTTTCTTTCCCATTTATTGCTTCTTAATATTTCATTATCGGTATGTGGTGTGTGAGAATTGTTTTGGATTGGTTTTGATAAGAAATGAGACACTTAGTCTCTTTAAGGAAAGCATAAGTTGGAAAAGTCAACCGAATATTGACTATTGAGTTAGAGGACTCATATGTGATTTTTGGTGATTAGGTTAGCTTCGGGGGATGATTTGTGACTTAGGAGCGTGATCGGAATTGATTTTGGAGGTCCGGTGTAGAATTAGGCTGGAATTGGCGAAGTTAGAATTTTGGCGAATTCCGGTTGATAGGTGAGATTTTGATCCGAGGGTCGGAAAGGAGTTCCGAGAATTGCAGTAGCTTTGTTGGGTGATTCTTGATATGTGTGCAAATTTTCAGGTCATTCGGACATCGTTCGGTTGGGTTTTTGATCGAATGCGCATTTCGGAAGTTTTGAAGAAACTTAGGCTTGAATCCGATGTGAATTGATGGTTTTAGCATTGTTTGATGTGTTATGATGACTGGAACAAGTTCGTATAATATTTTGGGATATGTTGGTGCTTCTGGTTGAGGTCCCGGGGGCCTCGAGGTGATTCCGGATGGCCTACGGGAAGAAAATTAGACTTGTAGGTTGCTGAAGGTTGCTGGTATCTGGTGTTTTCACACCTGCGATTTTGGGACCGCAGGTGCGGTATTGCAGAAGCGGATGGGCAGGCGCAAAAGCGAAATTCGAGCTCAGGGCTGGTTCCGCATAAGCGGAAGCCTTGACCACAGGAGCGGTATCGCGGGTGCGAGTTTTGGACTGCAGAAGTGGGTCATGCCCCTTAAGTGAAAGTCCGCAGAAGCGGAAAGAGACCGCAAGAGCGGTGACCGCAGAAGCGGTTGTGTGGCCGTAGAAGCGAAAGTTGTTGTGGACAGAAGGGTTTTAAATGTCATATTTCATCCGCGAGCAAGAGGTAGTTTCCACCATTTTTGAACTACTTGGAGAGCTTTGGGCGAGAATTTTTTAGGGTTTTGACTGATAATCGATTGCAGGTAAGTTCCTTGGCCAAAATACACGAGATTATATTAGATTTAACATGAAAATGGGTTGAAATTCATCAAAAGGGGGTGAAGCTAGGGCTTGAGTTTTTGATATTTCAAATTGGAATTTGATGGGTCATTTGAGCTCGGATTTAGTTCTTGGTATGTAAAAAACTCGTGGCGAGACGAGGAATCCGGTAATGTAAGTTTTGTAATTTTTTGAGAAGTGGGCCCGGGGCTCGGGTTTTGCTAGTTTCGAGATTTTTGATATATTTTGATTGTTTTCGATTGGGTATTGTTCCCTTGGCATAGTGTGATCTATTCGCTCTGATTTTGGTTAGATTCGACGCGCGTGGAGGCCGATTTGTGGGGCAAAGGCATCGCGAGCTAGAGATTTCACCGGTTCGAGGTGAGTAATACTTGTAAATGATATCCTGAGGGTTTGAAACCCCGGGTTTGCACATCATAGCGCTGTATTGAGGTGACTTGCACGCCGGATAACGGGCGTGGGGTAGAGCACCGTTGGGGATTGTGACTCGTTCCGTCCCGCTTAGTGAAATAACTACCTAATTGGTTGAAGCTTAGTTGATATCCTTATAGAAATGGATTAATTATCGTGATTGGGCCTCATGCCAACTGATTGAATCCTTTAGGGATTATTATCACTATTTCCATGATACTTGGCATGTTAAATGATTTCACTCCTGAGTTAAACACTGTTTTGAAATTTCCAATCATACTTCTAATGTTTTTAAAACATAAACCACATATTTTAACGTTCGGAACTGAGAACTGTTATTTGAATATTGCCCTAGTGGCTTATGTGCATTTCTGGACTGAGCATGAATCGGTCTGCGCACCGCAGCAGTGTTATATGTGCATCTCTAGACTAAGGATGGATCGGGTTGCGCGCCGCAACAGTGTGATATTGATATTGCTCTTGGGCTATAGGAGCCGCTCCGGAGTCTGAACCCCCACAGTGAGCGCAGGTACCCAAATGGATCGGGCTGCGCGCCGCAACGGTCATGTGCATTGCATTGCATACATGCATCTGTTCCTGTTTGTGCTACGTGGCATGACATACAGCACTGTCATATCATTGGCATCCATGCTATTTCTTGCACTGTTACCAGATACCCTGGTGTTATTTGTTAATGGAGTGCTGCGCCCGAGGGGCTAACTTATGTGCGGACTTGCACTATCTGATTATGCATTCAATTGCTTGACTATTGGGAAGAGGATATTTTCAAAAGAGATTTTTAACTGAGCCAGATATTTTCTAAAGGATTTTCCCGGATTTACTGTTTTCTCAAGGGTCGTACTGCCCTATATAGCATGATGGAGTGCTTTACGTGTTTTCTTACCACTCAGTTATTATTTACTCTTATTACTCATTGAGTTGGAGTACTCACTTTACTCCTTGTACCTCGCGTGCAGTTGCAGGTATTGTTCACCCGGAAGCGGGTTAATAGCTGATTGAAGGTATTACTACTGTAGTGGGCAAGGTGACCACCAGCGTTCGCGGCACCAGACTTCATCTTTTGATTTCTAGATTTTATTCTGTATATTATTATTGGCCCAGCAGTTGTGTTCAATCTTCTTTAGATGCTCCTGACTTGTGACACCCCGGTTGGGTTGAGTTGGTTTGTAGTTAACGGTTTTAATGCCATTAAGTTGTATTTTCTATTCATTTATGTTTATTAATTGTTAAAGAGGTGATTTGGGTTAGTTGGCTGCCCTTGTCTTCACGAGCGGCTCCATCACGACTGGGTTTGGAAATTGGGTCGTCACACATATCTACATATATATACTATACACTTAGTATATGTCACGACCCGGATTTCCCACCTTCGGGAGTCGTGATGGCGCCTACTATTAGGAGCTAGGAAAGCCAATTATTTATTACCTCTTTTATCAAACATCAACAATTTTATAAAAATGAAGCATGTAATAATATAAGCAGAAGTCTCAAATGTAAATAACTGAATGAAATGCGGAAGTTCCAATACAAAACTCTACCCAAGATTGGTTTCGCAACACTCACGAACTTCTAAGATTTACTAAATATAATATATTGAAAGAAATCATAATCTATTTTTTTCGATACAAGGATAATAAACTAAAATAAAGATAGAGGAGACTCCGGGCCCGCAGACGTCAGCAAGGCTACCTCGGTGTCTCTGGACTGAAGGTCTAATCCCAATCTACTGCTGCTGTCCAAAAGCTGCTCGAACACCATGATATGTGCAAAATAGCACAGAAGTGTAGCATTAGCACAACCGACCCTATGTGCTGGTAAGTGCCTAGCCTAACCCCGGTGAAGTAGTGACGAGGCTAGACTGGGCATCACATAAACCTGTGCAGATATATATATACGAGTACAACGGGAAAATAGCAAGAACATAACAATTTAAACTGGGAGGGGAGCATGATTCAGGGGTATCAGTTAGACACAAATATCAGGAATAATGGTAAGTACATCTACAATTTAACTTCTAACAATAATGAATAAACAAGACAACTTTCCTATTCAACTCATCTCATTGCAGGCGTGCAACCTGATCCCATTTCTCAATATCTCGTGGTAGGCATACCACCCGCTCCCATTTCAGTATATATCATATGTTGTAGGCATACCACTCGCTCCCATCTCAATATATCATGTGTAGTAGGCGTATCACTCGCTCCCGTTTCAATATATCATGTGGTAGGCGTACCACCCGATCCCATATCAATCCAACACAGCATCACAAAGAGAATCCCGGTAAGGGAACAAGATAATATAATGTTTTCCCGGCAAGGGAACTAGAATTATCAAATCAATTATCCCGGCAAGGGAGGTCCAGCTATAACCAAACTTATTCAATTTCTACTTAACACAATTAATACCAATGCTCATCCATAACAATTACTTGCTCGGTTTTAAAGATCTTCAACCAAGTTCTCATAAGCATCGTTAAAGAATACAACAGCTTAGCAATTTAAGACTCACGGTCGTGCTAGATACCAATGTATAGATACTCGTCACCATGACTATACATCGTACTCGATCAATTAGCAAGTAGCAAACAAGACTCAACTCCTATTCCCTCAAGCTAGGTTTAAACCAAACACTTACCTCAACTTCCACGACCAAATCAATCGACAATAACCGCTTTCCCTCTCGAATTCGACTCCAACTCAATCAAATCTATACAATAACGACTTCACAATATCAATATATGCTAAACAAATCAAACCCAATGCCTAATTATGGATTTCCAAGCTTTCTTTCCAAAATTTCCAAAATCACCCCCGGGCTCGCTTGGTCAAAACATGAGGTTCGTACCAAAGTCAATAGAGGAACTTTTATTGAAACTGGGCTAAAGCATTGCGATCTCGTAGAGGTAATGCAATCGCGTAGAACAAAAATAGGATTCTCAAAATAAAACAACGCGATCGCGGGGGAGCTATGCGATCGCATAGAGTAAATCTGAACCTCTGAAAACTTGTACTATGCGATCGCGGCCTGTCCTATGCGATCGCATAGAAAGGATAACCGTACAACAGGCAGCAGCAATGTCTACTGCATTTCCTAAGTTCAAAACACTCCAAAACACCTCCGAACCACTCCCGAGCCCTCGGGGCTCCTAACCAAACACACACACTAACTCAACAACATCCTACAAACTTAACCGTGCGATCAAATCGCCAAAATAATGTCAAAATCAATTAATTAAACCTCAAAATCATCATTTTTTCATAAAACTTCATAACCTTTCATTTTTAGAGATTTAGGTCCAAAACACGTCAAATGACGTCCAATTTCAACCAAATTTCACAGCAACGTCATAAATCACATGTAAGACCTGTACCGGGCGCTGGAACAAAAATACGAGCCCGATACTCGCACGTTCTAATCCATTTTCACTTCAAATTTCCATATTAATTTCAGAAAAACAATTTCACACCAAAATTCACTTCTCGGGCTCTAGACCTCGAAATTCGACTGCAGGCATATGCCCGAGTCACATATTTTTCTACGGACCCTCCGGGACCATCAAATTACGGGTCCTGGTCCCTTTACCAAAAATGTTGACTGAAGTCAAATATATCCATATTAATATCAAAATCTATCATTTTTTCACACAGAATTCATATTTAAGCTTTCCGGCTACGCGCCCGGACTACGCACGCAAATCGAAGCAATCCCAAATAAGGTCTTCGAGGCCTCGGAAGCACAAAAAGGGAAGGGAAACAAGTGATGACCCTTTGGGTCGTCACTGTATATATAATACACTATACTATATCTACATATATATACTATACACTTAGTATATATAAATACACTATACTATATCTACATATTGTAACGACCCGACTGGCCGTTTTGAGCGATAGCGCCCAACTCGGCAGTTTGAGGTTGCGAGCAGCTTCACACTGTATACTGACTTGTGTGCATGATAGGCTATAATTACGTATTTTAGTCGATTATTACACTCTAATTTACTGCACTTTAATTGAGTTTGAGCTTTAATCGCTAGTGTCTTGCACTAACTGTGTATTTTATGCCTTGTAGGAGTAATTTCGAGCTATGTAAAAGTTCAAGGAATTAAGCCGGGATCCTGTTTGGAGGTCAACGGATGATAGTTAGAGCAAACGAAGACTCCAATAGGCATATTGGGCACTGTCTAGTAAAATAGATATAAAGTTTTGATCAGAACTCCATTTTGGGTCCAAAATATATGGTTGGAAAGGTAACTCAAAGGCCTACAACTTTCATGTTTTACGTTTTCACACTTCGGCACGGAACAGGGTAAAAAATGAGCTCATGCGCAAAGTCGCGCGAGTTTAAGAGCTGGAGGCAGAATGTCAGGGAATACGTGCGAAGTCATGCGCGAGCTCGCACTAGTCACCCGAGAAAAGTGTACTTTTTCACATTGGAGAAGGTATAAATTTTTGGGCCCAACCTTAATTGGTATATATACATGGGAAAATGGTATTTTGAGGGGAGGGGGACGTTTTTGAGAGGAAAACACAAACATAGAGCCGCCGTGGAGGCCGGGTTTCTTCTTTTCTTTCACCAACTTTGTCCTTTTATGTTTATTGTATGATTTGTTGTTTTGATACCATGTCTTTGTGGAGCTAAACTTCACATTCAAGGGTTGTGGTTCTTTCATGATTATTGTTATTCGGATATTGATTTTGATTTCTTAGTTTATAATATTTGTTTATTTATTCAATCCTGCACTTAATTATTTGATTGCTTGATCACGAATTGAATACTATCTACGAATCTAGAGTCGAACCCGAAAGTGGGAATTCTAGATTGCATATAGGATTGAGTAGAGCAAGTTCTTGAACCTGGGCATCGGGGAACGGATTCGCAGTTAGGATAGACATATATCTAATTGTCTTGCTTGGTTGATTTACAGGAATTATAAATGCGTTCTTGTTGATTCTAACTCCATAGACATATAGGTGTTAGGTTAGGTTGAATAGACGAGTAAGAACTCGACAGATTCTTATGAGCAATATTAACCCTGTCAACCAATAAACTAGATAAATTAGTTAGTCAATTCAATTGAAGAATGCAACAGAATGTTAGATAGCCCATAACCCTTGATCGTTTTCATTACATTGATATCATAAAAATCTGCTTTTTCTCTCTGTTAAAAGTTCATTATTTGTTTTTATTTATTTAATTAGTTTATAATCAAATACTTCTATGTTTAATTCTTGTTTAGATAATTAGGAGAGTCTAATTTAGTTAATTGTTAATCACAAGTCCTCGTGGGATCGACATCCGACTTTTAGTCACTTTATTACTTGACGACCGCGTATACTTGCGTGTGCGTTTGGCCGCAACAAGTTTTTGGCTTGCTGGGGACTTAGAAGTTAACTATTCTTCTAGATTAGACATTGAATTTTTTTTTATTCATTCATTTTTTTTGTTTTAGTTTAGTTAATATTTTTTATTTATTTTAACGTGGAATCTTAGAATAAAAGTTAATCAAATGATGGTTGTTCTTATTTTGATGATCCTTGTCCATAATGTGGAGGACCGCACTGGTGGAAAATTGTCAGAATGTTCCCGGGAGCAAGTTGTGCACACAATCTCAATCCTTTGAGTGGAATATTTATAATATGTGTGGTGGTCAAGATGGCCAATGGAATGGTTGTCCTAATTCTTTTCATCCTTCTCTGAGCCCTCATTATGATAATTCTAATAATGTTTGTGAGTTTGATAGGGGCAATGAAGTACAAGATATGGAACTTGATACATATATTAGAGATATTTTAAGGCAAGTAGTTGAGCAACATGAAGAACACAAAAAAGAGATGAAAAGAATGAGGGCAACAGTCACACGAATGAAGGCCAATATAGAAGAATTGGATGTAGATAGTGAGTACCAGCAAGAGGAAAATTTTGAAAAAGAGGAGATTTTGAGTCAAACTTGGCTGGTGGAACAAGCTAAAAGATTGGAGATATATGAGGCTCAACGTGAGAAAATTACAGATGGGATACAAAACCTAATAGAAGGAAGAGCTAAAATAGGACAAGAGATCAAAAATTTTGGCACTGCTATTCACGACTTGGGAGCTCAATTGATTGCAAAGGTTGATGCGTCTAACACCCAACAAAATAGTTTTGAGTTGTGTGAAACTGAAAAGGAGCTTATACGCTAATTCGAGGAGCTAAAATTGGAGAGTTAATCATTCGAGCATACTTTTATTAATGATGTCAATGTTGAGGAAAGCACTCTAGAGTCATGTGAGGAAGTAGATAATGTTATATTTGAAGACTCTAGTGTGTGCGCATATGAGGATGTAACTAGTGATACAATTCTAGAGTTAGGGCGTACTGCTCCTCATTCCATACATTTTCCAACATTGTGTTTGGATGATGACATGGAAATCGAGTCATCTGAGCCTTTGGGGGAGACAATGTACGAGGACTTGGGTGCTTATATTCTAGAATTTATCATGCCAGAGAGACATAATTACATACCCTATTTGAAATCCAAAAAGTGTAGAACACGATATTGGTTGCTTGGCCCTATTAAATTTGTCTCACCACCCCTAGAGCATAGCAAAAAGCTTGAAGCCAAATTGGGGGCTCAATTCATAAGTTCGAGGTGGAGGCAAAAAGGGGTTCACGTCATGCCGCGACGTTAAATTAGGCTCTTGTTGGGAGGCAACCCAACTTTACTGCTTTCTTTTATTTTTATTTATTTTTGTTTATTTTATTTTTTTCTATCTTTGTAGCATTTTTTTTGTAGGATTATGAACATAGAAGAAAAGCCACTGGAAGTATGCAAAAGTGAGCTATGTGGTTGAAATAAGTGTGGGGTGACCGCACAAAGGATCGTACCTGGGAGAAGTTTGAGTATCCCGTGAGCTGCTAATGCTTCGGCCTTTGGCCTACAAGGGAGTCTCTTTTACCCTCTTGTTATTTTTAGTGTGCATTGTGGACATTGCACAATTTTAAGTGTGGGGTGAGGAGATTGTCTAGGTGATTTTTTGTGCTATGTTAGCTAAGTTATAGTACTCGTTCTTAGTGTACTAATTTAAAAGAAAATCTAAAAATTTGGACTTTTCCCGACGATGGATTTTTTGGACATCTTTCTTGAGGGATTAAGGTCCAATAAAAAATGAAAAATAGAAAAGAAATCCAAAAATGTGTCTTTTATTTTTTTAGGTAGGAATAATCCCCCATGGTTTTTCTTTGTACAACGGTTCTTTTCCATGGGATGTAGTTTGAACCGGGTAATAGTTTTTTCTTTTATATTTTTTTTATAGTAGATTAGGAATTTAGGGAATAATGGAGGAAGAAAGATGAGATTTCTAGGCACCATTGACTTGTTTGATAGTAGCATATTTAGGCTTTGGCATGTGTAGTATCTTCCCTATGATTTTAAATTATTGATGAAGCCTTGCTTAGTTGAATAACATGTCTTGTGATGCCTAAGTCTTGTTTTCTTGACTTTTGTTCACTTTGTGTCACGACCCTAGTACACCAACCATGAACATGTCATGACGGCACCTGTTTCCTATGACCAGGTAAGCCTATTATTGCGGAAAACATAATAATTGTGGAAAATAAATAGAGAAAATAAAATTAAATATCTAGAGGAAATTGTACTGAATGTCGCTTGGCACGTACAACTCGATAACACAAATCCGAAATAATTCCCAAAACCCGAAAACTCACGGGCAACACAGGCTACAGAAGTATATAGTATGGCTCCAAAACTCCAGAATGTCTAACAACCGAAAGATATAAATATAAGTACTAAAGATAGAGTAAAAGGGAGACTCGTCGGTCTGCGGACGCAGCAAATCTACCTTGAAGTCTCCAAAATCCTCCTGTCATACTGATTGTGTGCCTAAGTAGAGGTACCTGGATGATCTGCACATGAAAAACATGCACAGGAAGGGCATGAGTACACCACAATGGTACTCAGTAAGTGCCAAGCCTAACCTCGGTTGGGTAGTGACGAGGAAAGGTCGGGGCCCAACTGAGGCAAAAAAATATAACAATAGCAGTAATTAACAGTATGGAAAATTTGACAGAAATAATAAATACAGCGGTGTAATAAGGCAAGTCAAAGAAAACAATAATAACTACAAGAATAGAGTAAATCATAGAGTAAAAACAACTCAATGTCAAAGATACCAACGAGGGTCTCCCTAGATACCGTCCTGTAGCCCTTTCCTCAACTGTCCAGTGGATCACCCGAGATACAGTCCCGTAGTCCAACTCACGTACCAATACCAAAGATCTCTCGGGATATCGTCCTGTATTCCAATCATCAGTGTGCATGGGGATCTCCCGGGATACCGTCCCGTAGTCCTAAAGTAACAGTGCATGAGGATCTCACGGGAATCGAACCCGTAGTCATAAAGCAAACAAACAGGGGGGGGGGGGGCTATCGGAATCCCACATCTGTAGTTCCAATGTAAATACACAATCACAGCAAAAAACAAACCAAGGAATAAGG
>MU778283.1:193423-220104 GCA_026770625.1 Nicotiana glauca
AAATGGCCCAAATCTATTCAATTCAATTACACATCATAAATAATATTGCAAACAACTGACTCCACTGTTAAATTTAAAGCTAAGACGCAAAAATAATAAAATAACCAAAATGCCCCTCCAGCCAATGTCTCGGAATTGAATAATTTTCACGTTTTCAGAACCCTCGTGCTCTCACGACTCTAACCATATAAAAATCTCCCAAATCGGAGGTCAAATGCCCCCTCAAAACCCAATAGCTAGGTCTAATAAGTTTTACCCAATTTTCATTCAAAAATCTGAAATTAAAGGGTGAATTCACGATTAGATTAATGGGTTTTAGTCATAGGAGAGTAGAGAATCGTTACCCTGTGATTGCCTTTGAAAAACCCTTGAAATTGCTCCCAAATCTGAGCTCCAAACCTTGAGTTTTCATAAAAATGGCAAAACCTCATTTTTGAAATGTTAAGTACTGCCCAGGCCAGTTGTTCATCGCGAACGCAGAGAATGACTCGCGCTCACGGAGAAGGAAAATTTAAGTGACCAACAATGCTCTCCGCAATCACGAAGGTACGGCTGCGAACGCCAAGGCTTGGAATTGAAAGCTACACAATCGCGACGACGCCACGCGAACGCGTAGAAGGAGTCAGATGAGGTCCAGAAGTTGACCTATGCGAATGCGTTGACTGGGTCGCAAATGCGGAAGAGGGAATGCTGAGCTTCGTGAACATGGAGTAGGAGACGCGATCGCAGTGAAGGGAAAAAGCTACAGCTACGGGATCGCGATGGCTTCTTCGCGAACGCGAAGAAGGAACTCAGACCTGCAAATTTTCTGCAACATTTCCAAACTTCAAATTGCTCCGTTGAGCATCCGAAACACACCCGATGCCCCCGGAACCTCAACCAAACCTATGGACATATCCCATAACATCATTCAAACTTGTACCAATCCTTAAACCACCTAAAACAGCGCCGGAAACACGAATTAAGCAAATATTCAGGCCTAAGATCTTCAAATTCCAACCAAACACACTTTCGATAAAAAACCTAACCAAACCACGCCCGAATGACCTGAAATTTTTTACACACATCCCAAATGACATGACAGAGCTACAACAACTTCCGGAATTCAAATCCGAACCTCGAATCAAAAACTCACTATCGGATCGGAAACTTAAAAAATTCGAACTTCGGCATTTCAATCCTAATTGAGCTACAAACCTCCAAAATACATTCCGAACACTCTCCCAACACCGAAATCACCTAACGGAGCTAACGGAACCATCCGATTTCCATTTCTAGGTCGTCTTCATGCTGTTCCGAATACACACTATTTTTCAACTCTTAAGCTCTCATTTAGGGACTAAGTGTCCCAAAACACTCCGAATCCTAACACCGAATGTCCCAGCAAACCAAAATAGTAGAAATGAACTTAGGGGAAGCAGTTAATGGGTGATCGAGGCGTAAATTCCAAAAACGACCGGTCGGGTCGTTACACTTTGTGCTTCATGCTTAATATCTCGTGACTCCGTGAATACTTGCATTTGTTTGATAGTCGAAATGAGACCGTTCTTAGTGAGTCATGTGCCATGTGTGGTGAGGTTTTTGTATAGTCTATGTATTGTACTCGTGTCTAGAACTTGCCCGGTTTTTAAGTCGAAACGAAATTTTAGGTGATGCTCGGTTTGAAAAATGATTTTAGGCTTTCTTTGATCTTTTTGAGCTTAATTGCTTACGACAAATAAAATTTATCCCTAATTAACCCTTTTGAGCCTATAGACGTTTATTTGGCACCCACATTACAAGCCTATACCCTTTTTATTCTTAATTGATATTGCTTTGATCCTTTTCCCTCTTAAAGCACTTTAATTGTGAGATGAGTGTTATAAGAAGTAAGAAGGAACTAAGTGTGGGGTGGCTTTTGAGTGAAATGAATAAAAGGAAGAAAGGTGCACTTGTTTTGTAAAATACTACAATACTAGCATAAATTGAAAAAAAAAAGAATAATCTGAAGAAAAAAAATAGAGATGAATACATTGTTGTCTTGTTCCTGCTAGTGGGTATGAATTAATGTAGTGCTTAAAGAAGAAGGGAGCATTTTTGGGGTGATATTGTTTGTGAAAGTGAAGTGGACTGAAGAATTTGCGCTTAAAGTTGATTATGTGGTGTGTTAAAGTGCTTAGGAGGGTTAGTCACTATTCAAATATATCCTACCCGTCCCTTATCCCACATTACAACCATTAAAAAGTCCTAATTGATTTTAGATCGAGCGAACCTACATTAGTAGAGATTTACATTAAGGGCAAGCCTATGGTACCAATTACATGCATGTGACTTCTTTTGTGAGGGTGAGCGATATTTTCTTTTAATATATATGAGTCCTTAAAATATAGTTGATCATGAGATTCGAATGTGTGAATTCAACTTACTCTCTTGCCTTTGTTGTGAGGGCACATGGTTTCACGAATGATAGGTAACATTATCAGACTTCTCTAGGATGTTGGGTGTTCAAGCCTCATGCATTGTGACATTGAGTCGGTTTTTGAGGCTAGGATTGTTGTGACCATATTGTCTTTGTTTGAATATTTTTAAAGAATCACATAAGTAAAGGGAAGTGTATGATGATTGCATATGCTAGACTTTAATTGTTGCGATCAACCATAATCATTGGTGTAGTGTGCTTCGAATATGTTAAGTGATCATAGATATAGTAAAATTTTTGTTGACTCGAGGACGAGAAACGTTTAAATGTGGGGTGTTGATGATAGGCTATAATTACATATTTTAGTCGATTATTACACTCTAATTTACTGCACTTTAATTGAGTTTGAGCTTTAATCACTGGTGTCTTGCACTAACTATGTATGTTATGGAATGAATTCAAGTGATTTTTAGCTTAAAAGTTTGGGTAAAAGTTCAAGGAATTAAGCCAAGATCGTGTTTGGGGGTCAACGAATGATAGTTAAAGCAAACGAAGACTCCAGTAGGCATATTACGCACTGTCAAGTAAAATAGATATAAATGTTTTCTCAAAACTCCATTTTGTCTCCACAATATATGGTTGGAAAACTAACTCAAAGGGCTACAACTTTTAAGTTTTACGGTTTTCTAAATTCGGAACGGAAGAGGGTGAAAAACGAGCTCATGCTCGAAGTCGCGCGAGTTTAAGAGCTGGAGGCAGAATGTCAGGGAATACGCGCGAAGTCATGCGCAAGCTCGCGCTAGTCACCCGGGAAAAGTGTCCTTTTTCACATTGGAAAAGGTATAATAGTTTGGGCCCAACCCTAATTGGTATATATACATGGAAAACGGTATTTTGAGGGGAGGGGGATGTTTTTGAGAGGAAAACACAAGCATAGAGCCGCCGTGGAGGACGGGTTTCATCTTTTCTTCCACAAACTTAGTCTTTTTATGTTTCTTTATATGATTTGTTGTTTTGCTATCATGTCTATGTGGAGCTAAACTTCACGTTCTAGGGTTGTGGTTCTTTCATGACTATTGTTATTCAGATATTGATTTTGATTTCTTAGTTTATCATATTGCTTTATTTATTCAATCCTACACTTAATTATTTGATTGCTTGATCACTAATTGAATACTATCTACGAATGTAGAGTTGAACTCGAAAGTGGGAATTCTAAATTGTATATAGGATTGAGTTGGGCAAGTTATTGAACCTGGGCATCGGGGAACAAATTCGCGGTTCGGATAGACATATATCTAATTGTCTTTCTTGGTTGATTTACAGGAATTATAAATGTGTTCTTGTTGATTCTAACTCCATAGACATATAGGTGTTAGGTTAGGTTGAATAGACGAGTAAGAACTCGACAGATTCTTATGAGCAATATTAACCCTGTCAACCAATAAACTAGATAAATTAGTTAGTCAATTCAATTGAAGAATACAACAGGAATGTTAGATAGCCCATAACCCTAGATCGTTTTCATTACATTGATATCATAAAAATCTGCTCTTTCTCTCTGTTAAAAGTTCATTATTTGTTTTTATTTATTTAATTATTTTGGAATCAAATACTTCTAGGTTTAATTCTTATTTAGATATTAGGAGAGTCTAATTTAGTTAATTGTTAATCATAAGTCCTCGTGGAATCGACATCTGACTTTTAGTCAATTTATTATTTGACGACCGCGGATACTTGCGTGTGCATTTGGCCGCAATAGCATGGTTGGATTCAGTTTCCAGATTAATCAAAGTTGAATTGGAAGAAGGAACTTAGTTTTGGAAGCTTAAATGATGAAAATTCGACCGGAATTGGACTTTTGAGTAAACGGCTCCAGAATGGGTTTTGGGTGATCTCAATAGCTTCATATGGTGATTTTGGACGTAGGCGTGCGTTCGGATTGTGTTCTGGAGGTCCGTAACTAATTTAAGCTTGAAATGCCGAAAGTTGAATTTTTGAAGTTTCCGGTTCGATAGTGAGATTTTGATACCGGGGCCGGAATGCTATTCCCAAAGTTGGAGAAGCTCTGTCATGTCATTTTGGAATTGTCTGCAAAATTTAGCGTCATCCCGGGCTGATTTGATTTGTTTCGACCCAATACTCTCTTTTCTTCGTTCAACTTCAAATACTCTCTTTGTTTTTCAATTTCAACTATTTACATATTTTCCACACGCATACATATGACCAAGTCAATTATAAGAATTATAATATTTGGTAGTCTTAGCTACATGTAAACCACAATACTCAATACTACATTTCATCAAACATCACGTGTCCAAGTCAATTACTCTCCTTCTTCTTCATATTTCTCCTTCTTCCTTTCTTCATCAACTCCAGTGAAGCTAATACTAATACATCTTTTGCATATTGTCCTTCATCTATTTGCTATGGACGTAATATTTTGTATCCTTTTTGGAGACTTGACAGCTTCAACTCCACATCTCAAAACTTTCCAATTCTTAACATTTCAAACGATTCTTTCTCTGTTAAACACATAGATTACACCACCTATTCCCTTACCCTGGTGGATAATGATGCTTCTGATAGCGTAGCTTTCCCCACAGTACATCACAAACTCACTCTAGGAGATTTGCCATCGAAATGTTCAGATCTTGATCTAAACCTTACCTTCTATTTTAACTGTATCAATTCGCTTTCATCTGGTCATCCGTTAGATTGTTTAAATTCAGGTGGAAACAAGTCATATTTATATATTGAGGATAATGAGCCTGATGACTGGAATTGGTACGGGATATGTGAGGAGAAAGTGGTGGCGACGGTGATGGACAGTGGGTGGAATCGAGAACTCGATGCGGCGATAGGTGAGGAGTTGACTGGATGACTTGGCGCGGCTATGGACGAGGGGTTTGTACTTGACTGGTGGAAATACTATCCAACTATTGAAAAATATTGGGTAGTTGCTTAGACATCAATTGCATATCAAAAGGACCGACCATTAGAAATATATCATATTAACACCGATAGCATTACATTTCATTAAATGGGACACAACCTTGGTTTCATTAATCTTATTAATTACCTATTCAATATTTCAGTTAGTTATCACTTCAAAACAAACTAAATTCATACTCTTGTCACTATTAATCCGCACTCCTGTTACTATTAACCGGATAGAATTATGACTTTAGTCGGGCAACACACTATTCTAGTAACCTTCTCACACCTATTCCCTGTGGGATTCGACCCCAACCTTGTTGGGTTATTATATTTGACATCGACCGCCTTACACAATTTATAAAAATGTAATTTGAGCGTATCAGAAGGGTTTTATAATAACATTTCATCCGCGAGCTTAGGGTATTTTCCTCCATTATTGAACATCTTGGGAGCTTTTTTGGGAGAAATTGAAGAGGGTTTCGACTGGGATTGACTGAAGGTAAGTTTTATGAGTTAAAAACATGTTTATTATGTGAAATAAACCTAGAAATTCATGGAAATTAAGCCTAAAATTGATGAACTAGGGCTTGAGTTTTTGATATTTCAAATTGGGATTTTATGGCTCATTTAAGCTCGGATTTGAGAGTTCTTGGTATGTATGAACTCGTGAGGAGATGAGGATGCCATTGAGGTTAAATTTTCTGATTTTGGAGAAGTGGGCCCGGGGCTCGTGGAGGCCAATTTGAGGGGCAAAAGCGTCGCGAGCTAGAGATTTTACCGGTTCGAGGTGACTAATGATTGTAAATGATATTCTGAGGGTTTGAAACCCCGGACTTGCAAATCATAGTGCTATATTGAGGTGACTTGCACGCCGGATATTCGAGTGTGGGGTAGAGCACCGTTGGAGATTGTGACTCAGTCCATCCCGATTGATGAATTTACAGCGTATTTGACTAAAATTACTTGTTATCGTCATAATTTAGGCTGATTGCTACACTTGGGCTTCGTGCCAATTATTTGAACCCTTCGGGATTGTTGTTGAAAATTCCTCACTGATTTAATTATATATTTGAACTCAGTCATGTATTTTCCACTGTTTTAAAACTCAGCCAATTTATTATGCATTAAATACTCGAAATGATATTTCCATAAAATGTTTTGGGCTGAGCATCATACTTTATTGTTGCCCGAGTGGCTTACGACGTGATTTTGTTGACTGATTAAGGTCAAGGGTCTGTATTGTAAGGATACTTATGGATCGGGCTGCACGCCGCAGTGGTACTATATTGATATTGAGGTCGAGAGCCTGATTGATGCCACGAGATGGCTTGATATTGCGCTTGGGCTGTAGTAGCCCCTCTGGAGTCTGTACACACCCCCAGTGAGCGCCGTCGACGTTAAATTGATCGGGCTGTACGCCGAAGCGGTATATGGATCGGGTGCACGGCGCAGCGGTACCAGTACTGTTTGTTGTGATTACCTTATTTCATTTGTCTGCTATTATATGCTGTTGTGCTTCTTCTTGCAATATTCACCTATTGTTCTGGTATTATCTGATAACCGAGTGTGGTGCCTGAGAGGCAGACTTTTGTGTTTATCAGCACTATTTGTTTCGGCATTCATTTGCATAACTGTTGAAAAAGTCATTTTCAAAAGAGGTTTTAAACTGAGCTAAGTTATTTCTAAAGGTTTTACAGCTTCACTGCTTTCTCCTAAAGGGGTTTTTCACTGCTCTTGTATAGCATGATGGTTTGCTTTACGTGATTTCTCACTGCTCAGTTGTTATTTACTTTTATTACTCATTGAGATAGAGTACTCACTTTACTCCCTGCACCTCGCATGCAGTTGCAGGTATTTATTCACCCGGTAGCGAGTATTGGCTACGTGGAGGTAGAATTGTAGAGGTTTTAGCGAGGTGACTTCCAGCGTTCGCAGCACCACTGTCTTTCTATGTTATTCATTATTCTGATTCAATGTATTTCTAGACTGTAAAGTGGAAATTTCATTCTCATAGATTCTCGTGACTTGTGACACACCGATTAGAGCTGTGTTGGTTGTAAATCTGCTTATTAATATCATTAAGTCGTATCTTGCCGTTGATTTGTGTTTAACTATTTTGAAAGAGTCTAGTTCGGTTAGGTTGCTGGCCTTGTCTTCACGAGATGCACCATCACGACCAGTGCGGGGTTTGGGTCGTGACAAGTTGGTATCAGAGCTTAGGTTACTAGGTCTCACGATTCATGAGCAGGTTTAGTAGAGTCTCGCGGATCGGTATGGAAATGTCTGTATTTATCCTCGGGAGGCTGCAAAACCTTTAGGAAACCTTCACATTCTTGAAATTCTTATCGTGCATCCTTGATTCAGCCTGAAAAGAAATTCTTAAAATTCCTTCCACGTATTTGTATGCGCACATGAGCGCTCAGTATCAGATGTGCCTTGATGAATTGTGATTCCCTGATCAAGGGGCGAGATGTAAGCTCCGTGAGTTTATGTTGGGCCAGTCTGGAGGACTTGGGGCCGGATCTTACCTATGGCTTGAGCACCGAGGTGCTGATTGTGTGAGCAAGTGTTTTGAACATATATGTTCGGTATTGTCCCTATTAGCCGGAATGGCGGTTGGATATCCATGTGATGAGTATGTTAGTACTGCGAGAGTATTTATATGACTTGGTGGTGACGAAGAAGTCTATTGGATAATAGATGAACTGTTAAGCATTCGATTCCTATTGTGATTTGATGTGTAGCCCGATTTATGGGCGCGTGAAGAATATTTTCGTGTCCCCTTGTTGGGGAGTGAAGTGCATTACATGTGGCAGTATGAGTTCAGACCAAGGAAGACTAAATGATTGTGTAATGTGTACGGCTGTGGAAGGGATTCAGAAATACTAGATTGAGGAGAAGCAGGTGGGTTATCTCCTACGGAGTGTTCTTAAGTGGTATGATCCTTAAGTGTATGTTAGAAGATCTCATGTGTAATTGAAGGGTATATGTTGAAATTTGAAAATTCGGGTCACTTAAGAGAATGGACTCAACTGATGTGGGGATGAATGCGATATTTGCAGAGGATTGTAGTAGTAGATGATCTGTGTTTTCACAAACTTGTAAATTATTTGAGTTTAACCTCATTATGGTATTGTGGCATCATTAGAGTAAAAGTGTTATGAGTTGTTGAGTGTGTCTTGATATATGGCTTCTAGCCAAGTTGGGTAGGTTGCTGTTGATTAGCGGATTTCACGGTTATGTGCGATGTTGGATCCGGTTTGAGGCATGCTGGCGAATCAGTTCTGATGGCGGAAATTGAGCCGAGGATGGCACGAGTGAAGCAAAATTTTGACAAAGGTTATATGGTGCCTTGTATATGTTTAAGAATCAGAGGATGTCTTAAGCTGTTGTTAATAAGAATGCTCGGTGCATGTAGCAGGAAGATGTTTGTTTGTATTGGGATGAGGATCTCATTTTGCGGTATCGGAGTGCCAATAAGGCATGAGTGGTTTTATTCGTTAGGTCAGGTAAATTGCAGTTTGAATAAGAGTGAATGACTTTCGATAATGGTTATAATGTGTTCAAGATTCTACATATGACAATCAGGTGTCTTAAGGTTGTGTGTGAGGTTAGAGGCTGTTTTTTCGTTGGAAAATTCCAAGAATTGTGGTATTTTTATGTTAATTATGGTATTTTATGCATCAGTATCAGGAAAACTAAAGGTAACGGATCTAGATTCACAGGGAGTTCTTCATAGTAGATTAATTTGGGAATGTGCTGCTCGTGGGAATATTTGAGAGAGTGTTCAGGGGCTCATGGGTTTGAGACAGTGTGGTCTTATGCTTGGGTCTCGTGTGGTGAGCCTGGGTGGAGGCATTGTGGTGCTACAGCGAGAGGGAATATCAAATTGAAAATGAATCAGAAGGAATTCTAGATAAATGAAGTAGCTTGTTAGTGGACCGAATCGGTATGGTAAGGATATGATTAATTCTTCATATGTGTTTGAGGTAATGAGCCCTTACAGGTATTGTGCAGCTTTCTTAGCTCGGTTTGGATAGAAGGATTCCGTCCTGGTAGTTTAGCTCGTGAAAATGGAATTGGGGGAGAGTTCTTGTTGGGTTTTACCGCGATTTGGAGATGTATATTTTCTAAGGGTATGCGGAGCATGAAATGTGTAATGACTTTTCTTCTAGATGGGTTCGCTGGGAGATCTTGACTAGTTGAGTGATTAGATGTCTGTGGCTTGGAGGGGAGATAAAGGTTTTCTTGCTATCCTTGGATGGTATGGTATACGTGGTCTATTGTAGAGGATTGAGATTTGCGTGTTCGAGGTTTCAGTTCAGTTCTGAAAGGAAGTTCATAAAACACCTAGGGAACGGGTAGCCTCAGATGACAAAGGAAATGATACTGCTAATTGGGAGTGATTTGACGAGTGTATACGTCTCAGGAAAAGGGTAATGTGATTAACTGATGATATTTCTGTAGTATTGCGGCGCTTTCTTGTTAGATTGACTGCTGATATCGTAGTTTGATTGATGGCACAAGGGAATTTTAGAATATCTTTCGTGGATTGATTGGGCACTTGAGGTGTGATATGTATTCATACGGCGGAATTCGGGATCAGGCATGGTGATTCGTGTGCTATATGGGGTTGGAGACTGGGAGTTCTCAGGTACAGACTATGTTGTGGTTGTGGATCGTGTGTATCGGCATCGCTTAGCGGCTATTGGGATGTGGAGGCCCAAGTGGATCTTTCTTTGCTTGGTATGTTAGATTTTGGATATGATGTTGAAATTCAGACTGGTTATCTTAGTGTTATGTGATTCTGAATGATTGCGCTATGGGCTATGCCGGAAAAATCCACGGGTTGAGTGGCGAGGTGCATCAGATTATGTTCTAGCACAGTGGTTTGTATTCCAAAGACCAGTGGATGGCTGGGGAGGACTGCTTTTCTTAATTGGGCCTTCGTGATGGATGTTAGTGAAGAGGTTTCTACCATTGGTTTAGTTCCGGTGTTGAGGGACTTTTCGAATGCGTTTCTCGTGGCCGGGCATGTCGCCGGGCGAGGTTTTGGATTTCAATATTGATTTGGTGTTAGGCATTGTATCATATGGCTCCAGCAGGAGTTGTAGTAGTGGAAGGAGCGGCTTCAGGCTCCTTGGTTATGTGTTCGTTGGCAGGCTGATGTGGCTACATATTTAGTTTGAGTTGCTATTCTGTGTTTTGAGCCGTTATGATTTGTTGATTATGGGCACATGTGGTGTGGTTCTATTGGGGATTCGTAGTGAAAGTCGAGCAGGAAGAGTAATTAGGTGTTGCTCGGTAAATGGAGTGTTGGTTGTGACCTATCGGGTCGCGTGTCATACGTTATCTGTTTCACCGTGGGTGTAATGAATTGAATTGCTTGGGTTCCAAACATCAAATTGTGCCTGGCTGTCGATTTTGAGCATAGTGATATGAGGTGTTTCATGTGTAACAGTGTTTGGATAGGATCGCGCATTGTGGCGAGGCCCCGTGGAGATATGACCTTTCGGGGTAGATTCAGGCGTTCTATTTATATGATGTGAGACGGGGTCCCAGCCTTGTGTTGTGAGGGTACTAATGAGCTTGAGGTATAGCTCTTTCGTTTGAGTCATTTTTCATGATTTGAGCATGTTCAGACCATTTCTTATTGGCGCGTGTATTATGCAAGTTGTGGCTTAGGCCTGTATTGAGGTGTCATATCACCTGAGTGGTGTGTTGGATTCGAGGTGATCGTTGGTGTCATCAATGAATACGAACAGATTTGATTTCATCTTGTTAGAAGGATAATATTGGAGTTCGGCTCGGAAATCTATTGTGGTATTAGTAAAAAGCGAAGTGGCTTCATAAATGGTTGATCTGAGAAATGGTTACGGTTTATTGCGCGCTTCATTTATCACTAGCGGTATATGAAAGTGTTGGAATAAGACCTTAGTTGATAAGAGGTTTTCTAGCGGTATTCGGGTATTGTGGGAAACTGCTGTGAATAGAAGTTATTGTTTTGAGTGTTTGGGTCATGTAGTATATCGTGTGATTGCACCTGAGGTTGCAGGTATGGGTTATTACAGCTGGTTTGGGCTTATTCGGAATATAGATCTGAGGTTCTCGTCTTATGTATGATTTCGGAAAGTGCAATGTGGTTCTATGGTTTATGGACTAGATGGATTGTGGAATTTCAGCTATGTTGTGTTATGGGACCTATGCGAGATAGGGTGACATGAGATCATCCCAGGTATATGCTTGATAAGGTTATTCAGCTATTGGTTGGCTTCTAGGACAACTCTGGGTTCGCTAGAGGACGAGTGTTTGTTTAAGTTAGAGAGGATGTGACGACCCAACCCGTCGTCCCATGTGTTACCGCCCCATTTCCCCCATTATATGCTTCTTCATGTTTCGTTATCAATATTTGGTGTGTTAGAGTTGATTTGGATTGGTTTTGGTAGAAAATGAGACACTTAGTCTCTTTAAGGAAGGATTAGTTTGGAAAAGTCAACCGGAGGTTGACTCATGAGTTATAGGGCTCGGATGTGATTCGACGATTCGGTTAGCTTCGGGGGATGATTTGTGACTTAGGAGTGTGATCGGAATGGATTTTGGAGGTTCGGTGTAGAATTAGGCTTGAATTGGCGAAGTTAGCATTTTGGCGATTTCCGGTTGATAGGTGAGATTTTGATCCGAGGGTCAGAATGAAATTTCGAGAGTTGCAGTAGCTTCGTTAAGTGATTTGGGATGTGTGTGCAAAATTTTAGATGATTCAGAGGTGGTTTGGTTGGTTTTTTTTATCGAATGCGAGTTTCGGAAGAATTTGAAGAACTTAGGCTTGAATTCGATGTAATTTGATGATTTTGGTGTTAGTTGAGGTGTTTTGATGATTTGAGCAAGTTTGAATAATGTTTTAAGATGTGTTGGTACTTTTGGTTGAGGTCCCGGGGGCCTCGGGGTGATTTCGGATGGCTAACAGGATGAAATTTGGAGTTTAAGGACTGTTGAAGGGTCTGGTATCTGGTGTTTTCGTTTCTGCGGAAATGGACCGCAGAAGCGGTTCCGCAGAAGCGAAGGTCTAGTCGCAGAAGCGAAAAGTGGAGCCTGGGGAGTTTCCGCAGAAGCGGACATGTGGACCGCAGAAGCGGTCTCGCTTATGCGAGTAATGGACCGCAGAAGCGGTTATGGGAAAAATGAGAGAAACCGCAGAAGCGGAAGAAAATCCGCAAAAGCGGAAGTCACAGAAGCGACATTTTTATCGCGGAAGCGGAAATAGGCCTGGGCAGAAGGGTTTTATAATAACATTTCATCCGCGAGCTAAGGGTATTTTCCTCCATTGTTGAACATCTTGGGAGCTTTTTGGGAGCAATTGAAGAGGGTTTCAACTGGGATTGACTGAAGGTATGTTTTATGAATTAAAAACATGTTTATTATGTGAAATTCACATAGAAATTCATGGAAATTAAGCCTAAAATTGATGAACTAGGGCTTGAGTTTTTTATATTTCAAATTGGGATTTGATGGGTCATTTGAGCTCGGATTTTGGAGTTCTTGGTACGTATGAACTAGTGAAGAGATGAGGAATCCATTGAGGTTAAATTTTTTGATTTTCGAAAGGTGGGCCCGAGACTCGGGTTTTGAAAATTTCGAGATTCTTGATATTTTTCGATTGGGTATTGTTCCGTTAGCATATTGTGCTGTATTCGCTCTGATTTTGGTTAGATTCGTCGCGCATGGAGGCCGATTTGAAGGGCAAAGGCGTTGCGAGCTAGAGATTTTGACAGTTCGAGGTGAGTAATGATTGTAAATGATATTCTGAGGGTTTGAAACCCCGGACGTGCACATCATAGTGCTATATTGAGGTGACTTGCATGCCGGATAACGAGCGTGGGGTAGAGCACCTTTGGGGATTGTGACTCGGTCCATCCCGATTGATGAATTTATAGCGTATTTGACTAAAATTACTTGTTATCATCATAATTTGGGTTGATTGTGATACTTGGGCTTCGTGCCAATTATTTGAACCCTTCGGAGATTGTTGTTGAAAATTCCTCACTGATTTAATTATATATTTGAACTCAGTCATGTATTTTCCACTGTTTTAAAACTCAGCCAATTTATTATGCCTTAAATACTCAAAATGATATTTCCATAAAATGTTTTGGGCTGATCATCATACTTTATTGTTGCCCGAGCGGCTTACATGATTTTGTTGACTGAGTAATGTCGAGGGCCTGTATTATGAGGATACTTATGGATCGGGCTGCACGCCGCAGCGGTACTATATTGATATTGAGGTCGAGAGCGTGATTGATGCCACAAGATGGATTGATATTGCGCTTGGGCTGTAGTAGCCCCTCCGGAGTCAGTACACACCCCAAGTGAGCGCCGTCGAAGTTAAATGGATCGGGCTGCACACCGCAGTGGTATATGGATTAGGCTGCATGCCACAGCGGTACCGGTACTGTTTGTTGTGTTTACCTTATTTCATTTGTCGTCTATTATATGTTGTTCTGTTTCTTCTTGCAATATTCACCTACTGTTCTGGTATTATCTGATAACCGAGTGTGGTGCCTGAGAGGCAGACTTCTGTGCTTATCTACACTATTTGTTTCTTCATTCATTTGCATAACTGTTGAAAAAGTCATTTTCAAAAGAGGTTTTAAACTGAGCTAAGTTATTTCTAAAGGTTTTACAGCTTCACTGCTTTCTCCTAAAGGGGTTTTTCACTGCTCTTGTATAGCATGATGGTTTGCTTTACGTGATTTCTCACTGCTCAGTTGTTATTTACTTTTATTACTCACTGAGATGGAGTACTCACTTTACTCCCTGCACCTCGCATGCAGTTGCAGGTATTTATTCACCCGATAGCGGGTATTGTCTACGTGGAGGCAGAGTTGTAGAGGTTTTAGTGAGGTGACTGCTAGCGTTCGCAGCACCACTGTCTTTCTATGTAATTCATTATTCTGATTCAGTGTATTTCTAGACCGTAAAGTGGAAATTTCATTCTCATAGATGCTCGTGACTTGTGACACCCCGATTAGGGCTGTGTTGGGTTGTAAATCTGCTAATTAATATCATTAAGTCGTATCTTGCCGTTCATTTGTGTTTAACTATTTTGAAAGAGTCTAGTTGTGTTAGTTGGCTGGCCTTGTCTTCACGAGAGGCGCCATCATAACCAGTGGGGGGTTTGGGTCGTGACAGTGGGGCTTCAGGCGGGGCATTGCGGTTAAAACAATTCAACATACGAGCCCTTGTGCTTCTGCAAAGATGGCACAATAAAGTTGGATCACTGCATTAATTTGGTTAGATTGAGCCGTTCGGACGTCTTTTCACCCGAGAAGTGTATTTTAAAGCGTCGGTTTGTCATCTTTGAGGTCAGTATCTTGCCTAACCTTGTGTGGGGGACTTCCCCTTAGGAATTGAGTCTTCTATGCTAATTGTAGTCCGTGCATGTGAGGTGACGAGTGTGTGCTCGGACTTTTTTGTGGAAAGTATGCTCTAGGGTCCTTAGGTTCTTATGTTCAAATGTGGAGAGTATTTCGTTACGATTGAGTTTGATAAATACTTAAATTGTCTCTACATGCTCCATATAATATTGTTAGCTTTCCTTGAATTCCTACGTGTTGCATTGAACCTTAATTGCCTTAATTGAAGTTATTGCCTTCCATTGTTGTTTGGATACTTCTTGATTGTGAGTTCCTCTATGACTTCGTGAAAATTAGGTTACATGTCTAATTAGTTGTGGTTGACAGTGTAGTTATCGCGTGCTTATTATGTTTGGTTGTGTAGTTAAGGTTGCATTGTAAAGTTAATTGTTGGTAGAAGTTTGGTTATAGTTGACGCCCTCGCCGAGACATATTTAATTCTTACTGTTGGTTCCCTTGCTGGGACGTGTTTATTCTTGTTGATTGACTCCCTTGTCGGGATATTGTTTCTTCCTTATTATTCCTTTGCCGGGATTATTTCGTGATTGGCGTTGATTTATTATATGGATCGGGTTGCAAGCTGCAACAATATTATATGGATCGGGTTGCGCGCAGCAACATCATTATAGGCCGCAACAGTAATATATGATTGGGATGGGGTGCACGCCGCAAAAAGAAAGAATAAAAGTGAATATTGAGTCTTATGGTGAGAACGAGAGTAAAAGCACGAAGGGTGATGCCGTGCACTTCCTGCTGCTGTGTTTATTTGTAGTTATCAATTCAAATGTTTTAAACTATTTAATTCCTTATTGTTGTGATCCTTTGTGTTAGAACCCAAAATGTTTTCTATACCTCACCGTATTTATATATATTTATTTATACGTCCTAACACTTCAAATTTCAATAATTGTTACATCTTCATTTCTATTAGTTTCTCAAATTACATCCCACTAAACCGTCTGAGTTTGTATTTTTCTTAAAGATAATTTCTACTAAGTTTTAAGTATCAACTCCCCTGTTAAAGGTAATATTTTTTCCAATGTTGTATTTCTTTAGTAAAATTAAAAGAGGTATTTTCTTTACTCAAATGATTTCAACAGAAACAGATTTTGTTTTTTCTCGCTGGCTTTTCCAAGTAGTTTAGAAATTGAAATCTTACTTATATTTGGCGAATGAGACTCCTTGGGCATATTAAGTGCATTGTACGGACATTATATATTGTATAGCATATGGATTCTGCTGTAGTAAGTGAAATGGAAAGAGATGGGGGCACAAGGTGCCATGTATACGGAAGATTCGAAAGTTAAGATTATGATATGAGAAACCGAAGATTGAGATGGTCGGTACGGTGTAGTAGACTTGATGTGATTAATTGTGTGGACATTTCCTTCTTTAATTAAATACATTCTTACTTGTCTCTGCCCCTGTCATGTTAGTGTTGATTTACTTGGTTACCTGATTTACTTGGTTACCCGATTTACTTGATTATCGTTCATTACTATTCGCAGTCACCTTTATTATGCTTACTAGTTGTGTTTGATTTATTTCCACTGATGATATTATTTCGTTATCTTTAACACAATGCTTTATTATCATACTCTGTTCATTTCATTTGGCCAGTAGGTGTCTTGACTGTTCCTCCTCACTATCCTACCGAGGTTAGTCTTCATACTTACTAGGCACCGCCGTGCTGTGCTCATACTATACTTCTGTACATTTTTTTAGTGTACAGATCCAGGCATTGATCGATAGTAGCTGTGCGGGTTCTTGCCGAGGAGACTCAAGGTAGTCCTGTTGCAGCTTTCGCAGGCTTCAGAGTCCCCTTCCTATTTTATGTTCACATTGTTGTACCTGTTTCCATGTGGTTGGTTTAGGAGTTGTAGCGAAACTTTGTAGAGCTTATGACTTGTACTACCGGGTTTTGGGAAGTTGTTCGTTGTATAAGGGATTCATCTCAGAAGAATTCTAACTGTTATTAATTATTGTTGTTATTCCGCAATTTAGTAGGCTTACCTAGTCCTTAAGACTAGGTGCCATGACGAAATCCAACGGAGGGAAAATTGGGTCCTGACAAGTTGGTATCAGAGCTCTAGGTTCATCGGTGCTACGAGTCATAAGCAGGTTTAGTAGACTCTTGTTGATCAGTATAGAGATGTCTGTACTTATCTTCAAGAGGCTATAAAACTATTAGGAAATTCCACTTCTTTCATTCCATATCGTGCGATATTGATTCAACTCAAAGTATATCACTTATGTTCCTTTGCATCCACTTGTGTATAATATCATGCTCTCTACATTTGCCATGCGCCAGTGGTTTGAGATGCTACCGACAAGCTACAAAAGAGTCAGGGATGCTCAAGCATTATCTCAACATGTTGTTCAGACTGAAGACCCAGAGGTATTGAGAGACTATTCAGTTGATCGCATGGAGGCGCAGCGGTTTCCGACATCTAGTTGATGAGTACGAACTGGGAAGGTTTAATCAGTTGACTAGTCATCGCAATTTTTGGCAAGGTCGCGAGGTGGGAGTTGATTGGGAGTAGTTAGTGATATTGGGGTACCTTGCGGATTGTGTTGTGCGAGCTGTGAAAAGTAGTTTTTGTGGATTATCAGACGTTGTTTCCCATGGCTTTGCGCCAAGTGAAGGAGTCCAATAGCGGCGTTCAGGAGATGATATTGGGGCTTGCAATATTTCTACGTAAAAAATGGATCTACGTTTCAACATCAAGGGGAGTCGGATGAACAACTTTAGATTCTTAGAAGGTCTATTCAGCTTAGGTGTCGTGGTTGCGGCAAGACGGGGTGCTTCATAGGAAATGTTGTGGTTTATGAGTTTCTGGCTACATGGTTCGTGTTAGGATCATATATAATTGGGACTTTGAGTGGGATTGTTGCATATCGACTATTCGATGAAATGAATCAGTTCATTAGTGTTGGGTCAGTATAGCAATGGAAGTAAATGGTCCTTTGAATGGGAATTCTCTACTAGCATTTGTGGTAGCACTCTTGCATTGGACGGTTAATGTGACTCAGTCGAGTTGGGGAGGTACAGTCCCGATGGCTTAGTTGCGTGCGGGCGGATCTCGGAGGGTTCTTGATAGTTTGCCTACGGCTTAAGTTGGGTGCCTTCTATGGGCATAAAGAATATGTGGTACATTACAGTTTTCTCCTGAATCAGTATCAGAAGTTAATAGACTGTTGGCATCATTGGATATCATATGTGAAGAATGTGTATTTTGGAAAGGACCTTGAGTTTTGGTTGGCGGGTGCGTGGCTAGTAGCATGGTGGTTACCGGGTTCTGAGGTCTTCGAGATTCACGTTCTGTTGCGCGCCCGGAATCCTATATGGGTGCTTAGACAGGATGATGGAAGGTGAGTGATGTATCAGCCATTTGATCTACATAGTTGTGTTTGGGTATGGAATTTTTTATTTTTCCTGAGGTTTTGGGACTAGGTGTCCCCGTATGTGGGCTATTTCTTGTTAGTGGATTGTGAAGAAATGTTGAGAAGGGGATAACTAATGGCATGCATTATCTATAGGTCACTGTTGATCTTCCGAAGGATATTCATCTAATTGGGAAGGATCGGGATTCGGTTGTGAGCTATGTGGAGGGCCAGGGAGAATATGTGTTTTGTATCAGGTTCAGTTTGTGTGCTCCTATGAGGTTGTCATTTTGATCATATTACCAGAAAGGATGGATATTATATGTGCCCTAGCCTAAGTTATGTACTGCTCTATTATGTTGTTATAAGCTGTGAGGCGGTATGATTATTCTTCACGCATGTTGTAATTCTATTTAGGCCTTATAGTGATGCGGACAAGATATCCCTCGTGATGTTGATTTGCTTATTGCACCTTAGTCGTGCTTGCTTCTTTCATGTTTGAGCTCTTTCATTTATTTTCCCACAATTTTGTTTGTGCACTCTGTTGTACTTGATTTCAGTATTCACGTGATCCGTGAGCCCGAGTATTTTGGCTCAATGAGTATTTGGGAGCGGGCTGCACGCCGCAGCAAATGTTATGTTGTATATTGGATTGATGAGTATTTGGGAGCGGGCTGCACGCCTCAGCGGATGTTATATGAGATACCTTTTTTCTTGTGTCTATTTGGGGTTCTGTTTTTCCTCTGTGGGACAATTTGATGAAAACTATATTTTGTTGTTGCACGTTACACTTGTTAGAAAATTCTTCTACGTTGCTTTCTTTATTTGTGTTACGTAATTGAGTTATTGCTGGTTCAGTGTACGAACTGTGTAGTGTGAGGATTGATGTGTTTACGTGACGAACCATCAGGTGGGCTGCTTGTATTGGTCGAGATGTGGTTCTTAGACCTGAGAGTGGTACTATGGTATTGGGGGTGAGGAGTGTTTGGAAGTATGTGGGTATTTCTGCTATGATTTGGGTAATGGCCCTGGCGGGCGAGAAGGTCTCTTGACTTGTTGACTTCATAGGTGGATATGAGTTCCCACATGTTTCTTTATCATGAATAGTGATGTGGAGGTCCAGAATAAGGTTATATTCAATGTGAGGTGTGTTGCCGGCATCCATGGTACTATTTGAACAGCTATGGTGGTCAGAGGTTATTGCTTCGGGTATTAAGTCGTGTGGAGAAGCATGTGATTGTATTTGGGATTAAAATTTTTAGCTCGATTCAGCTTGTTTGGGTGTGTTTAGTGTGATGATGTGAAATTCGGGTTCTATGATGAATTTCAGATGTTGAGGTTTGGGTTCTTTTCTAAGGTTATGGACTAAGGAGGAGATGAGATCCTCAGTTGAGGGACATTGTCAGTTCTTCATAGGTGGGGTGATGGGGAAGAACCCCCGGGTGTATGTATGGTGAGCTCATGCAGTGGTTCAAAGGCTTTGGAGCGACTCCAGGCACGTTCGAGGACGAACGTATGTTTGAGTGGAGGAGGATGTAACGACCCGACTGGTCATTTTGAGCGATTGCGCCCGGCTCGGCAATTTGAGATCGCGAGCAGCTTCACATTGTGTATACCGACTTGTGTGCATGGTTGGATTCAGTTTCCGGATTAATCAAAGTTGAATTGGAAGAAGGAACCTAGTTTTGGAAGCTTAAACGATGAAAATTCGATCGGAATTGGACTTTTGAGTGAACGGCCCCAGAATGGATTTTGGGTGATCTCAATAGCTTCATATGGTGATTTTGGACGTAGGTGTGCGTTCGGATTGTGTTTTGGTGGTCCGTAGCTAATTTAGGCTTGAAATGCCGAAAGTTAAATTTTTCAAGATTCCGGTTCGATAGTGAGATTTTGATATCGGGGTCGGAATGCGATTCCGAGTGTTGGAGCAGCTCCGTCATGTCATTTTGGACTTGTCTGCAAAATTTAGCGTCATTCTGGGTTAATTTGATCGGTTTCGGCCCAATACTCTTTTTTTTCGTTCAACTTCAAATACTCTCTTTGTTTTTCAATTTCACCTATTTACATATTTTCCACACGCATACTTGCCGCCTGTCACTTTCTTCTCCATTTTTCATTCCTATATTCCACTTAACAAATTATAGAAAATTAATCTGGTCTTTCTTTACTAATCACAATAACGATCACTTTCAGACCAAATTTGTCTGATTCCTATATGTGACCGTCTTGACTATATGGTATGGAAAAGAAATTTAGCTACCAAATTCGAATTTTCCTACTAATTTCTCTATGACCAAGTCAATTATAATAAATATAATATTTGATAGTCTTAGCTACATGTAAACCACAATACGCAGTACTGCATTTCATCAAACATCACGTGTCCAAGTCAATTACTCTCCTTCTTCTTCATATTTCTCCTTCTTCCTTTCTTCATCAACTCCAGTGAAGCTAATACTAATACATCTTTTGCATATTGTCCATCTATTTGCTATGGACGTAATATTTCGTATCCTTTTTGGAGACTTGACAGCTTCAACTCCACATCTCCACAGTACTGTGGTTATCTCAAAACTTTCCAATTCTTAACATTTCAAACGATTCTTTCTCTGTTAAACACATAGATTACCCTGGTGGATATTGATGCAACTTTTCTTTTTTGTAATAGTAATCAAGAAGGATCTTTTGATTTTGGAGAGCTAGAAGAAGCTTTTGCACTACAAGGATTTAAGATCAATAATGATGAAGCTAAAGCAAGTATGGTTTTTATCTCTCTCTCTTTTTCTGACGTTTGCAATGTAGAGTGGTTATGGAGTTTGAATATGTCAATGGAAGTCTCATTTAAGGGTCTTACCATTTTCAGTACAATAATCATTCTTGTGGCGAAGGACTGGAATGGCGTGGGGTTTCAAACTTTTTAAGTTTTATAAATTCGCTTTCCCTGGTGGATATTGATGCTTCTGATAGCGTAGCTTGCCCCAGGGTACATCACAACTTCACTCTGGGAGATTTGCCATCGAAATATTCAGAGCTTGATCTAAACCTTACCTTCTATTTTAACTGTATCAATTCGCTTTCATCTGGTCATCCGTTAGATTGTTTAAAATCAGGTGGAAACAAGTCATATTTATATATTGAGGATAATGAGCCTGATGACTTGAATTGGCATGGGATATGTGAGGAGAAAGTTGTGGATCCGCAGGTGATCGTGGTTTCCGTGGGCTTCATTCTGATGAGCAGCCATTCAGAGCACCGTCAGCTCCCATCAGTGTGCAGCCACTTCAGAGTTTCTAGGGGCGTCCCTCAAGGGCTTGTTTCACTTGTGGCGACACGAGGCATATTGCTAGGTATTGCCCTCGAGCTTCGAGCAGTTCTCAGCAGCAGGGTCCCCGTCCTATGATTCAGGCACCAGATACTCCACAGGCCGCCCAGCCAGCTAGAGGCCGGGGTAGAGGTACTAGAGGCGGAGGCAGAGGTCATAGAGGTGGAGCTCAGACCGCCAAGGGAAGAGGTCAGCTAGCAACAGATCGACCTAGGGACACAACTTAGGGTAGTGGGGGCCAGCCCCATTGCTATGCTCTTCAGGCTAGACCAAAGGCTGAGGCTTCAGATGCAGTCATTACAGGTAAAATTCTGGTTTGTGATCTAGGGTCTACATATTCATATAATTCATCTTATTTCACACCATGCTTAGCCATGCCTAGTGATGCTTTGAGTATTCTTGTGTATGTATCTATGCCGGTGGGTGACTGTATCGTGGTCGACCGAGTCCATTGTTCATGTATTGTAGTGATTGGGGGGTCTTGAGTCCCGTGTAGACTTGTTGCTCTTAGATATGGTTGACTTTGATATCATTTTGCATATGGACTGGTTATAACCCTATCACGCTATCTTGGACTGCCATGCCAAGATTGTGACCTTAGCGTTTCCGGATATGCTTCGTTTAGAGTGGAGGTGCACTCCAGGCTATTCTACCCACAGGGTCATTTCGTACGTGAAGGCTCGACGTATGGTCGAGAAGGTATGTCTGGCCTATTTGGCCTATGTTCGTGATTCCAGTGCTGAGGTTCCTCCTATAGATTCGGTGCCTATTGTTCGGGAGTTTCCAGATGTTTTCCCTTCAGACCTGCCGGGTATTCCCCCAATAGGGAAATTGATTTCTATATTGATTTGGCTCCGAACACCCAGCCCATTTCTATCCCGCTATATCGTATGGCCCCGCCGGAGTTACAGGAGTTAAAAGACCAGTTGCAGGATTTTCTTGAGAAGGGTTTTATCAGACCCAGTGTTTTGCCTTGGGGAGCGCCAGTGTTATTTGTCAAGAACAAGGATGGATCGATGAGGGTGTGCATAGATTACCGGCAGTTGAACAAGGTAACAATTAAGAATAAGTATCCACTGCCGAGGATTGATGATTTGTTCGACTAGCTTTAGGGTGCCAGGGTATTTTCCAAAATTGACTTGAGATCGAACTACCATCAGTTGAGGATTAGGGCATTCAATGTCCCTAAGACAGCTTTCCGTACTCGGTATGTGCATTATGAGTTCTTGGTCGTGTCATTTGGGTTGACCAATGCCCCAGCAGCATTCATGGAGTTGATGAACCGAGTGTTCAGGCCATATTTGGACATGTTCGTGATAGTCTTTATTGATGATATTTTGGTGTACTCCAGCAGTCGGGAGGAGCACGAGCAGCACCTTAGAGTGGTCCTTCAGACTCTGACGGATAGTCAGTTATATGCCAAGTTCTCCAAGTGAGAGTTATGGCTGAGTTCAGTAGCATTTCTGGGTCACGTTGTATCAGCAGAGGGTATTCAGGTAGACCCGAAGAAGTTTGAGGCAGTAAAGAGCTGGCCTAGACCGGCATCAGCTACAGAGATTTGGAGTTTCTTGGGATTGGCAGGCTACTACCATATGTTTGTGGATGGGTTTTCATCTATTGAAGCCCCGATAACCAGGTTGACCCAGAAGGGTGCCCAGTTAAGATGGTCGGACGAGTGTAAGGCGAGCTTTTAGAAACTCAAGATAGCTCTGACTATATCACCGGTGTTGGTTTTGCCTGCGGGATCAGGGCCTTATACAGTCTATTGTGATGCTTCCCGTATTGGGCTTGGTGCAGTGTTGATGCAGGGTGGCAAGGTTATTGCCTATGCTTCGAGGCAGTTGAAGATTCATAAGAAGAACTACCCAGTGCATGATTTAGAGTTGGTAGCTATTGTTCACGCCTTGAAGATTTGGAGGCACTATTTTTACGGTGTGGCATGTGAGGTGTTCACTAACCACAAGAGTCTTCAGTACTTGTTCAAGCAGAAGGAGTTGAGTTTGAGGCAGAGGAGGTGGTTGGAGTTGTTGAAAGATTATGATGTCACCATTTTATGCCATCCGCGGAAGGCCAATGTGGTGGTCGATGCTTTGAGTAGGAAGTCAGCTAGTATGGGCAGTCTTGCTTATATTCCAGTCAGTCAGAGGCCGCTTGCTTTGGATGTTCAGGCCCTAGCCAATCAGTTCGTGAGACTAGATATTTCTGAGCCCAGTCTTGTATTGGCTTGCACAGTCGATCGTTCTTCATTATTGGAGAGTATCCGGGATTGGCAGTTTGATGATCCCCATTTGTGTGTCATCAGGGACACGGTGCAGCGTGGAGGTGCCCATTAGTTTACCTTAGATGCGGATGGAGTTTTGAGATTGCAGGGGCGAGTTGCATGCCCAATGTGGATAGACTTCGAGAGTTGATTTTAGAGGAGGCGCACAGTTCCCGGTACTCTATTCATCCAGGTGACGTGAAGATGTATCAGGACTTGCGGCAGCATTATTGTTGGCGTAGGATGAAGAAGGATATTGTTGCATATGTGGCTCGGTGTTTGAAATTTCAGCAGGTTAAGTAGGAGCATCAGAGGCCTGGTGGTTTATTTCAGAGGATTGAGCTTCCCGAGTGGAAGTGGGAGAGGATCACTATGGACTTTGTTACTGGACTTTCGTTGACTTGGAAGAAGTTCGATACGATATGGGTTATTGTTTATAGGCTAACTAAGTCAGCACATTTCATTCCTGTGGCAGTATCCTATTCATCCGAGAGATTAGCTGAGATTTATATCTGGGAGATTGTTCGCCTTCATGGTGTGCCGGTATCTATCATTTCGGATCGGGGTACGCAGTTTACCTCGCGCTTCTGGGGTGCAGTGCAGCGAGAGTTAGGCACACGGGTTGAGTTGAGCACAATGTCTCATTCTCAGACGGACGTCAGTCCGAGCGGACTATTCAGATTTTGGAGTATATGCTCCGGGCTTATGTTATCGACTTTGGAGGTTCTTGGGATCAGTTCTTGCCTTTAGCGGAGTTTGCCTACAACAACAGCTACCAGTCGAGAATCCATATGTCTCCTTATGAGGCTTTATATGGTAGGCGGTGTCGATCTCCGATTGGGTGGTTTGAGCCGGGAGAGGCTCGGTTGATAGGTAAAGATTTGGTTCAGGAGGCCTTGGACAAGGTTAAGATCATTCGGGACAGGCTTCATTCAGCTCAGTCACGGCAAAAGAGTTATGTAGATCGTAAGGTTCGGGATGTAGCTTTCATGATTGGTGAGCGGGTCTTGCTCCGAGTGTCGCCTATGAAGGGAGTGATGAGATTTGCGTAGAAGGGCAAGCTTAGCCCTAGGTTCATTGGGCCATTTGAGATCCTTGATCGAGTGGGAGAGGTGGCTTACAGACTTGCATTGCCGCCTATCTTATCAGTCGTGCACCCAGTTTTTAATGTATCCATGCATCGGAGGTATCATGGCGATCTAGCCCACGTGTTAGATTTCGGCACTGTCCAGTTGGTTAAGGATTTATCTTGTGAGGAGGAGCCGATAGCTATTCTAGACCGGCAGGTTCGTCAGTTGAGATCCAAGAGTTTTCCCTCTGTTCGTGTTCAGTGGAGAGGTCAGCCCCCTGAGGCATCGACCTAGGAGTCCAAGTCTGATATGCGGAGCCGTTATCCTCATCTATTTCCCGACTCAAGTACTTCTTTCTTTTTTCATTTCGAGGACGAAAGATTGTTTTAGAGGTGGAGAATGTGACGATCCAAAGGGTCATCACCTATTTTCTCTCTCTTTCTGTGCTTTCGAGGCCTTGGAAACCTTATTTTTAGTTTTCTCGATTTGCGTGCACAGTTCGGGCGAGTAGCCAGAAAGCTTATATGTGAATTTTTATGAAAATGCTAATAATTTGATATTAAAAGGAGTAAAGTTGACTTTGGTCAACATTTTGGATAAACGGACCCGGACCCGTGATTTGATGGTCCCGGAGGTTCTGTAGAAATGGGACTCGGGTGTATACCCGGAATCGAAATCCGAGGTCCCGAGCCCGATAAATGAATTTTTAAAAGAAATTATTTTTCTGAAATTGTTAAGAAAAATGGAAATGAAAGTTGATTACAACGTGTTGGTATCGGGCCCGTATTTTGGTTTCGGTGCCCGGTACTAGTCTTATATGTGTTTTATGATATTTCTGTGAAGTTTGGTTGAAATCGAACGTCATTTGACGTGTTTCGGACTTGAATTTCTAAAATTGGAAGTTTATGAAGTTTTAAGAAAAATTAGTGATTTTAAGGTTTGATTCCACGTTTCCGGGGTTATTTAGGCGATTTGATCGCATGGTTAAGTTCGTAGGATGTTGTTGAGTTAGTGTACGTGTTTGGTTAGGAGCCCCGAGGGCTCGGGAGTGTTTCAGAGGTGTTCCAGGGTTGTTTTGAATGTAGAAAAGTTGCAGAAGAATAAGCTCCAGTTGTTGTAGAAAAACCTTCTTCGCGTTCGCGTCACTACCCTCGCATTCGCGATGCCTTTGATTTTCTTCCTTCGCGATCACGTATCTTTTCACGCGTTCGTGTAAGCCAAGCTTGGGAACCCAGTAACTTCCTTTTCACGTTCGCATTCAAAGGTTCTCGAACGGGTAGCATTGCAGCCTTGTTCATCGCGTTCGCGTGGGCCTTCACAATGAAACCCCGTAAAATTTTTGAACTCAAAACCTAGTAACTTGTGGTGTCGGCTCCAAACATATGTTAGGAATGTGTAGAATTCTTCGCGGCGAGCAAGGTCGCCGCAGTTCGGACCCTTGGTAGTAAACTAAGCTTTTGAAAATCAAAAGAATCAAGTTTCCAGAGATTGTCATTAATGCGGTCCAGAATGCGGTCGCAGATCAGCTATGCGGACCGCATTCCTGTTGCATAGTGAAACAGTAGATTGGTCAAAATTGATGTTGAAAATGCAGTCCATTATGCGGCCGCATCATCAAAATGCGGACCGCATAATTGTCGCATAAAATCCTCATGGATTTGTGGAGGTCAATTCTGCGGTTAAAAATGCGACCGCATAACAGGAATGCGGACCGCATTCCTGTCGCAGACCGGAACGGACCATCAGCGTTTTGAGGGCATTTCTGCGTCCACTCTGCGGACCGCATTTTAGTTCTGCGATCGCAGAATGCGACCGCAGATCTTGCTGGGCTTCTATTTTTTCCAATTTTAAAAACCGACCCCCTTTTTAATAAAATACCCCCTCCCCCCCCCCC
>MU778283.1:221058-233095 GCA_026770625.1 Nicotiana glauca
GTTGCTAGATTTCGGTGAATTTGAAGTAAGAATTAAAAAGGAATTCGGCTCCAGGTATGTATGACTAACTTTGAACTTGGTAAAATCACCTTGTTTCGGCATTCGAGTGCTTAGTATGTGATTTCTACGTGAATTGGTGTGAAATTCTTGTGGTTGGTATGGTTGAGTGATTGTGGTTTTGCCTTCACTATATTGATGCAAGTAATTGAAAATAAACCAGTTTTGTGATTGTGAATGTGCTATGTGCTAAGAATTGTGACACAAGTAATGGAAGGAAATGGGAATCGATGTCTCGCGTAATAACTGTGGTAGCAATACATGTAGCTTAACGTGGAAGATTATCGTTGTGACCTATCTATGCATATGAGTTGTGAAATACATGGAAATGGTATTGATGGCCTTGGAAGTTCATGTGAATTTTTGTTGTCACTCCTTGAGAATTATTGTTAGTATTTTTTGAGAATTGTTGTTGTTATTCTTGTGACTTGTTGGTGGTGGTGTTGCTTGTGAATTGTGATTTCTCGGTGGGATCGGGTTGCATGCCGCAACATGAAGTAATAAGGTGTGGGTTGCGGTGAGGTAACAAGGGTGGCCGAGGTAATAAGGTTGGAAAGTGATCGAAATCGCCATTGAAATGAAATTTTGAACCAATTATGAAACTATTGATGTTGAAATGTGGAAGGGGAAATAGGAGAGAGTGTAAATTTGTTTGGTTTGATTGTTCTCACGTTGCGGATTTGATTGTTATTTCTATTACAATTACATACTTGTTTGTGGAGGAGAGGTTGTATACCTGTTTGTCTTAATTGTTCTCTTCCTGTGGATTTGATTATCGTTCTATTACTACTGCTTACTTGTTTATGGTTCGAGTTTACCTGGAGCAAAGTTTGTTCATACATACCAGTACAATTCAAATGTACTGATGTCCCTTTTGCAGGGGACATTACATTCGTGTTATGATTGTAGGTGGATCTGTAGCAGGTACTCCAGCCCATCGTTCGTAGCTCTCCCTCCGCCTCCCATTAGCTTTTTGGTGAGCCCCATTCCCCCCGGGGCCCTGCGTGGCTTAGGTCACTTGTTTCCGTAGTTTTATTTTGCTGTTGTGTAAGGTATAGCCGGAGCCTTGTTACCAGCAAACACTGTATTGTCCTGTTGTACTTTTAGAGGCTCCGTAGATAGTGCATGTGGGTAAAAGCTTATGTATATCCCCGTTTATTTTGTTGGGCAACGAATTGATAACATCACTATCTACTATGTATGTATATTTTGCAAAAGGTGTTTTAAGTTAATTTTATGGCTAGTTCTTGCAAATAATAAGTAAGGAAAACATGGGGTAACGCGTGGGGTAGGAAAGGCACCCAGGTCCGCTAGGCTGGGGCTTCCCGGTCGGGCGCCGATCATGTCCCTCGAATTTGGGGCGTAACAAACTTGGTATCAGAGCCTAAGGTTTAAAGGAGTCATAGGATGTCTCGGAGCCGTGTCTAGTAGAGCCTTACTTATCGGTGTGAAGTCGACCACATCTATAAGTGGGGGGCTGCATGGACATTTAGAGAATTTCCCACTTCTTTATTATTCCGTGTCGTGCGGTGAAGTGAAATGTGGAAGTATCTATATCTAACCCGTGCTTTGTTCCGAAATTTTCAGTAATGGCACCTAAGAAGAGAGCTAGACTCGGCCTTGGGGCCAATGCCACCATGAGTGAGGTCGTGAATCATGTACCTGATGCCGTGGGTGAGAGTGACTCCCCGTCCTTGACCCTACCTGGCCCGTCTGTCCTAGGCCAGCATGTTCCTAATCCTGCAGCGGCAGAGGGTGCCACCATCCCTCTCGCCGATATTCCTGATTCTGGAACCATCCCAGCTCCTGGTCCCGAGGCTTCTGATGTGGATCTTAGAGGAGCCATCCGTATGTTGACCCAAATATTGGCCGCTTAGGCCCAGAGATCTCAGGATGTCCCTACATCCTCTACCGAACAGGGAGATTCTGCCAGCTCCAGAGTTAACCAATTTTTGCGGCTTGCCCCTCCAGAATTCTCAGGCACAGATCCAGGGCCGATCCGCAGGAGTTCCTTGATGAAATTCATAAGAGCCTATGAGTGATGAAATCTTCAGAGACAGAGGGAGTTGAGTTGGCATCATACAGGTTGAAGGGAGCGGCGTATTCATGGTTCGAGATGTGGGAGGACTCCTGCGGGGAGGGAGGACCTCCGGCCCGATGGGAGGAGTTTGTAGATGCATTTATGGACCAGTTCTTGCCTGCTGAGACAATAGCAGCCCGTGCCACTAAATTTGACACCCTCAAGCAGCGCAGCATGAGTGTCTGGGAGTACCACATGGAGTTCTGAGATTGTCCAAGTATGCTCCTCAGTTAGTGTCGACTATGGCAGCTAGAGTTCGGCGATTTGTTCAGGGCCTTTGTCCCTTGGTGGTGAATGAGGATGGTACAGCGGCCTTACACTCGGACATGAACTACGGGAAGATTATGGGATTCGCTCAGGCCACAGAGGCTAGGAAATTGAGGATTCGGGCAGAAAAGGAAAATAGAAGCAGAGCCCGATCAGCGGGCCACTCAGGGAGATCAACTCAGGGGAGAGGGTCGTCAGGGCCGTCCCAATCATATGCTCAGTCCTCAGCGAGCGCACCACCATCTCTGCACAGTTACCAGTAGAGCGGCCGCATGATACCAGGTTCAAACAATAGGAGGCCCCATCAGTCCGGTCGTTCAGGAGGGAGACCACAACAGCAGGGGAGGGATCCATGCCCCAAGTGTGGGAGATTTCATACAGAGACTTGCTACTTGAATATCCCGGTGTGTTTTAGATGCAGAGTGAGAGGCCACATTCAGGGAGACTTTCATGTGCCCAATCAGGGCATGGGTAGGGGATCTGCTCAACCATCTGATTCTTCAGTCGCTACATCATCTGCACGTCCTCCTGCCCCGATAGGGCGTGGTGCAGTTAGAGGAGGAGCTCGTGGTAGAGGTGGACCCAGTCGGTTCTATGCTTTGAGTGGTCGCCAGAGTGCAGAGGCCTCTCCAGATGTGGTTACAGGTATCTTGTCTATCCAGGCCATTGATTGTTATGCTCTTATTGATATGGGGTCCTCCTTGTCTTATGTCACCCCATTCATTGCTTCAAGTTTGGGATAGAACCCGAACAGCTTCATGAGCCGTTCTCTGTATCGACTCCGGTTGGTGATTCTATCATTGTTGCACGAGTTTATAGGAATTATGATGTCGCGGTATGTGGTCGTATTACCACGGCCGATCTTGTCGAGCTTGGAATGGTAGATTTTGATGTTATTATGGGAATGGACTGGCTTTATGCATGCTTTGCCACACTTGACTGCCGAACGAGAGTCATGAGGCTCGAGTTCCCAAATGAGCCAGTTACTGAGTGGAAGGGAAATGGTATGGTGCCGAAGGGTAGGTTTATTCCCAACCTTAAGGCTTCAAAGATGATTAAGAAGGGGTGTATTTATCATCTGGTCCAGGTGGCGGACACCACTTCAGAAGTGTCTACCCCCGAGTTTGTGCTAGTCGTGAATGAGTTTCTTGAAGTATTTCCGGACGAGCTTCCAGGGATTCCGCTAGATAGGGAGATTGATTTTGGGATTGATGTGTTACCTGATACGCAGCCAATATCTATTCCACCATACAGAATGGCTCCAGCAGAGTTAAGGGAGTTAAAGGAGCAGCTAAAAGACTTGTTAGAAAAGGGGTTCATACGGCCGAGTGTGTCGCCATGGGGTGCTCCGGTTCTTTTTGTCAGGAAGAAAGATGGGTCGCTCCGGATGTGTATTGATTATCGGCAGCTCAACAAAGTCACAATCAAAAATAAGTATCCCTTTCCTTGAATAGATGATTTGTTCGACCAATTGCAAGGTGCAAGATTTTTCTCCAAGATTGATCTACGGTCAGGGTACCACCAATTGAAGATTAGGGAGCAGGATATTCCCAAGACCGCTTTTAGGACTCGCTATGGTCACTTTGAATTCTTGGTCATGTCTTTTGGGCTAACCAACGCCCCGGCAACTTTTTTGGATCTTATGAATCGGGTCTTCAAGCCATTTTTAGACTCCTTCGTGATTGTTTTCAATGACGACATCCTTGTTTATTCGCGTAGTCGGGATGACCATGCCTATCACCTCAAGGCAGTTTTGCAGACTCTTCATCAGCACCAATTGTATGCGAAATTATCAAAATGTGAGTTTTGGTTGGAGTCCGTTGCCTTTTTGGGTCACGTCGTCTCAAGTGAAGGGATTCAGGTAGACCCCCAGAAAATTGCAGCAGTGAAATATTGGCCTAGACCTACAACCCCGACGGAGATTCGTAGCTTCTTGGGCTTGGCAGGGTACTATCGGAGCTTTGTGGAGGGATTCTCTACCCTCGTATCCCCATTGACTAAATTGACACAGAAATCTGTTAAGTTCCAATGGTCCGACGCTTGCGAGAAAAGTTTTCAAGAATTGAAGGCAAGGTTGACCTCGGCACCGGTATTGGCCTTGCCAGAAGGCACAGAAGGATCGGTGGTTTATTGTGATGCCTCCAGGGTTGGTTTGGGGTGTGTATTGATGCAGCATGGGAAGGTTATAGCATATGCTTCAAGGCAACTCAAGAATCACGAGAAGAATTACCCGACGCATGATTTGGAGCTTGCAGCAGTTGTTTTTTCCCTAAAAATATGGCGGCATTACCTTTATGGGATCCATGTGGATGTATTTTCGGATCACAAGAGCCTCCACTACTTGTTCAGGCGGAAAGAGTTGAATTTAAGGCAACGGCGGTGGTTAGAATTACTCAAGGATTATGACATGGACATCTTGTACCATCCAGGGAAGGCGAACGTGGTGGCCGACGCTCTCAGTCGAAAATCCATGGGAAGTTCGGCTCATCTGGAAGTGGATAAGAGGCCCTTGGCTCGGGAGGTTTATCAATTAGCCAATTTAGGGCTTCACATTTCGGCATCAGACGAAGGTAGTGTTATGGTGCATAATGGAGCGGAGTCGTCGCTTGTGACAGAAATCAAGGAGAAACAGTTTATTGATCCAGCATTGGTTCAGATGAAGGAAGCAGTTCTAAATAACAAGACTTCGGCATTCTCACTCAGCAGTGAAGATGGTGTTTTGCAGTGTCAAGGTAGGTTATGTGTTCCGGATGTGGATAAGCTTCAGGAGAGGGTAATGGCAGAGGCTCATAATTCCAAGTATTTCGTGCATCCGGGTTCTACGAAAATGTATCATGACCTCAAGAAGGTTTATTGGTGGAACGGTATGAAGAAGGGTGTGGCAAACTTTGTATCTAAGTGTCCGAATTGTCAGCAAGTGAAGGCCGAGCATCAGCGGCCCGGTGGGCTAACTCAGCTTATGGAAATACCGACGTGGAAATGGGAGATGATTAACATGGATTTCGTGGTGGGGTTACCTCCCACTCAGCACAAATTTGACTCAATTTGGGTAATAGTGGATCGACTCACCAAATCAGCTCACTTCTTGCCAGTCAAGTCCACCAGCACTGCAGAGCAATATGCCAAGTTGTATATCAAGGAGATAGTAAGGCTCCATAGCACGCCACTTTCTATTATCTCGGATCGTGGGTCCCTGTTCTCGGCAAAATTTTGGAAGAAACTTCAGCAAGGTTTGGGTACTCAGGTGAATCTCAGCACAACTTTCCATCTGCAAACTGACGGTCAGGCCGAGCGGACTATTCAGATGCTCGAAGATATGTTGCGAGCTTGTGCCTTGGATTTCAAGGGAAACTGGGATGAGCACTTGCCACTTATAGAATTTGCATACAATAACAGCTTTCATGCTAGCATCCAAATGGTCCCATTTGAGGCATTATACGGACAAAGGTGTAGGTATCCGATTGGGGGGTTCGAAGTGGGTGAAGCAGAACTGATAGGGCTAGACCTTGTGCACCAGGCTATGGAGAAAGTTAAAATCATTCAGGAAAGGATGAAGACCGCTCAGAGTCGCCAAAAGTCTTATGCAGACGTTCGTCGGAGGGAATTGGAATTCCAAGTTGGTGATTGGGTGTTCCTAAGGGTATCCCCTATGAAGGGAATCATGCGCTTCGGGAAGAAAGGTAAGTTTAGTCCTAGATATGTCGGGCCGTACCAAATTGTTCAAAGGATAGGGAAGGTGGCCTATAGGTTGGAATTGCCTCCCGAGATGTCATTAGTGCACCCGGTGTTCCACGTGTCCATGTTGAAGAAAGTGGTTGGGGATCCATCCACCATCGTGCCAGTCGAAACTATCGAGGTTAATGAAGAGTTGTCGTATGAAGAGGTTCCGGTTGCCATTCTTGATAGACAAGTCCGTAAGTTGAGAAATAAGGAGGTCGCCTCAGTCAAGGTGTTGTGGCGAAGTCAACGAGTTGAGGAAGCCACATGGGAAGCGAAGAAGGAAATGAAAGAGAAATATTCCCATCTGTTTGATCTAGCCTGGAAGAAATTAGGTGACCTTTCTATCTCAAAAACCACTTTCATTATGTCCGGATTGGTTCCTTCCTAAATGCTAGTGAAGTTCCCTCCAGTTGTGCAAGACTTATAGGTGTTGTGGTTGTCTTAAGTCCTGTGAAACATCTCTTTGGTAAATGAAAATTTGACAACGACTCTTGTGTTAAGTAATCAACTAATAGTAAGTGTAGATTGGTAATGAGTTACTTGTATGCATATAACATGTGAAAGTGATGAAATTATGTGAAACCTATTTGTATAACTGTTTCATAAGCAAAAAGCATCAAGTAATCATATGTATGCAATTGTTAAGGTAGGAAATTGTATAACAACTGTAGGAATGGTTGTAATCCTGTTATGATGTAGGAATTTGTGTTTCGGGGGCCCTCTGTCAGGTAGAAATGTCCAAATTAAAAAGGAAACTCTGGCGAAATGTTTTCCAAAATAAGGGGGGATGGTAAAAAGGTAAAAGAACTTGCGTAACTTGCTTTCAAAACCAACTGAGCCTTAGAATGACGAAGGGTTAGGAATAAGTCCTCATTCAGGGACGAATGATTTTTAAGTGGGGGAGGATGTGAGACCCCGTAAATTTTTTGAACTAAAAACCTAGTAACTTGTGCTGTTGGCTCCAAACATGTGTTAGGAATATGTAGAATTGTTCGGACCCTTGGTAGTAAACTAAGCTTTTAAAAATCAAAAGAATCAAGTTTCCAGAGATTGTCATTTATGCGGTCCAGAATGCGGTCGCAGATCAGCTATGCGGACCGCATTCCTGCTGCATAGTGAAACAGTAGATTGGTCAAAATTGATGTTGAAAATGCGGTCCATTATGCAGCCGCATAATCAAAATGCAGACCGCATAATCGTCGCATAAAATACTCAAGGATTTATGGAGGTCAATTCTGCGGTGAAAAATGCGACCGCATAACAGGAATGCGGACCGCATTCCTGTCGCAGACCAGAACACACCTTCAGAGTTTTGAGGGCATTTTTGCGGTCCACTCTGCGAACCGCATTTCAGTTATGCGATCGCAGAATGCGACCGCAGATCTTGCCAGGTTTTTTTTCCCAATTTTAAAACCCGACCCCCTTTTTATAAGACACCCCAACCCCCCTCATTTTAACGACATTCTGATCAAATTGAGAGAGTGGGAGAGAGGGCCTTGATAGAAAAACTCATCTTCTCAAAAATCTTGTTCTTCAAAGCTATCCGGGCCGGGGAAATTCAAGCTTATCTTCATACCCCTTTCTCTACAGGTAAAATCCTTAACATTTCCCATTGAAATTCTATTTTAAATTAAGGGGGGAGTCTCATGCGTAGGTTTTTGAAAATAATGGTCGAACTGCATGTCTTTCTATAACCTAAAACCTAGTGACAGTAATGGGGTGGGATCAAAGACTTATGCAAAGAGAGGATTAATGGCCTAAATATATTCGGGTTGTGATTGTGAACCTTGAATTCTAAGCTATGTGTATTAATTTGTGCACTATATTGACGTTGCTAGATTTCGGTGAATTTGAAGTAAGAATTAAAAAGGAATTCGGCTCCAGGTATGTATGGCTAACTTTGAACTTGGTAAAATCACCTTGTTTGAGTATTCAAGTGCTTGGTATGTGATTTCTACGTGAATTGGTGTGAAATTCTTGTGTTTTTTATGGTTGAGTGATTGTGGTTTTGCCTTCACTCTATTGATGCAAGTAATTGAAAATAAACTAGGTTTGTGATTGTGAATGTGCTATGTGGTAAGAATTGTGACACAAGTGATGGAAGGAAATGGGAATCGATGTATCTCGGAATAACTGTGGTAGCAATATATGTAGCTTAACGTGGAAGATTATCGTTGTGACCTATCTATGCATATGAGTTGTGAAATACATGGAAATGGTATTGATGACCTTGGATGTTCATGTAAATTTTTTTGTCACTCCTTGAGAATTATTGTTGTTATTTCTTGAGAATTGTTGTTGTTATTCTTGTGACTTGTTGGTGGTGATGTTGCTTGTGAATTGTGATTGCTCGGTGGGATCGGGTTGCACGCCACAACACGAAGTAATAAGGTGTGGGTTGTGGGGATTAGGGTGGCCGAGGTAATAAGGGTGGCCGAGTTAATAAGGTTGGAAAGCGATCAAAATCGCCATTGAAATGAAATTTTGAACCAATTGTGAAACTGTTGATGTGGAAATGTGGAAGGGGAAACAGGAGAGATTGTAAATTTGTTTGGTTTGATTGTTCTCTCGTTGTGGATTTGATTGTTATTTCTATTACAAGTACATACTTGTTTGTGGAGGAGAGGTTGTATACCTGTTCGGCTTAATTGTTCTCTTCCTATGGATTTGATGGTCGTTCTATTACTACTGCTTACTTGTTGATGGTTCGAGTTTACCTGGAGCAAAGTTTGTTCATACATACCAGTACAATTCAAATGTACTGACGTACCTTTTGTCGGGGACGCTACATTCGTGTTATAATTGTAGGTGGATCTGTAGCAGGTACTCCAGCCCACCGTTCGTAGTTCTCCCTCCACCTCCCATCAGCTTTTTGGTGAGCCCCATTCCCCTCGGGGCCCTGCGTGGCTTAGGTCACTTGTTTCCGTAGTTTTATTTTGCTGTTGTGTAAGGTATAGCCGGAGCCTTGTTACCGGCAAACAGTGTATTAGCCTGTTGTACTTTTAGAGGTTCTGTAAATAGTGGATGTGGGTAAAAGCTTATGTATATCCCCGTTTCTTTCGTTGGGCAACGAATTGATAACTTCACTATCTACTATGTATGTATATTTTGCAAAAGGTGTTTTAAGTTAATTATATGGCTAGTTCTTGCAAATAATGAGTAAGAAAAACATGGGGTAACGCGTGGGGTAGGAAAGGCACCCAGGTCCGCTTGGCTGGGGCTTCCCGGTTGGGCACCGGTCATGTCCCTCGAAATTGGGGCATGACATTCACGCGTTCGGATAGGCCTAAATCCTGGACCCCAGCCTTTTTCTCTTCGCGTTCGAGTCCTCCCCTATCGCGAACGGATGTTCATTCATGTCAACCCTTCACGAACGCGGCTCCCTTCCTCCGAACGCGAAGGCCAAATTTTGCCCAGTTAAATGTTAATTTTCAGAAACAATAGCTACGGGATTCCTTAAAAAATACATGAACTCCTTTCTTCTCCAACCACTTAGACGTCCATTGAAGCCTCCTTTCTTCAAGACCACTTGGGTTAGTAAGTTCCAACTTGTTCTCTTAATTTTCCATCATTATTAATCAAACTCCTAGGCTTAAATCATGTAATATAGGGTTGAAATTGGGGAAAATGGGTAGAGTTAGGGTTTCTATATTTTCTTAATTTAGACCTCGTTTTGGGGTCGAATTTCAAAATGAATTATATATTCGGGCCCGTGGGTGCATGGGGGATTTGTTTTTGGTCCGAACCTCGTGTTTTGACCAAGCGGGCCCGGGGTCGATTTTTGGAATTTCAGGAAGAAAGCTGGGAAATTTATATTTAGGCATTGGGGTTGATTTGTTTAGCATATATTGATATTATGAAGTCCTTATTATATAGATTTGATTGAGTTGGAGCCGAATTCGAAAGGGAAATCGGTTGTTGTGGATTGATTTGGCCGTGGAAGTTGAGGTAAGTGTTTGGTTTAACCCTAGTTTGAGGGATTAGGAGTTGAGTCATAATTGCTACCTGTTTTGTGTGGAGTATGACGTATGGGCATGGTGACAAGTATCCATGCGTCGGTGTCAAGCATGACCGTGAGTCTTAATTTGATAATTGTACACTCTTGCTTGATCCTATAAAAATCTTGACTGAATATTGGTATTATTAATGCTAATAAAAGTATTGGTTATAACTGACTCTCCCCTGTTGGGATTTTTGACTTGTTGCTATTGTTCCCTTGCCGTAAAAAGTATTGATTTGATTGTTCGCTTGTCGGGAAGAATATTAAATTGATTGTTCCCTTGCCGGGCTCGTATTGTGTATTATGTTGAATGTAAAGTGAGCAGGTGGTACGCCTACCACAAGTGATATTGAAATGGGAGCGGGTGGTATGCCTACCACATGATATATTGAAATGGGAGCGAATGGTATGCCTACCACACCTGATAGATTGAAATGGGAGCGGGTGGTACGCCTACCATGAGATATTGAGAAATGGGATCGGGTTGCACGCCTGCAACGAGATGAGTTGAATATGAAAGTTGCCTTGTTTATTCATAATTGTGAGAATTCAAACTGTAGATGTACTTACCATTATTCCTGATTTTTGTTTCTAATTGTTACCCTTGAAGCACGCTCCCCTCCCAGTTTAAATTGTTATGTTCTTGCTATTTTCCATTGTACTCGTATATATATCTGCACAGGTTTATATGATGTCCAGTCTAGCCTCGTCACTACTTTGTCGGGATTAGGCTAGAAACTTACCAGCACATGGGGTCGGTTGTGCTGATGCTACACTCTGTGCATTTTTGCACGGGTCCAAGTTTCGAGCAGCAGCAGCAGCATCTTTAGTTCGGGAGCATACCTTCTGTCCGAAGAGACTCGAGGTAGCCTTGCAAGCGTCCGTAGGCCCGACGTCTCCCTTCTATCCCTTACATTAGACTGTCATCTCTTTGTATTCGGGATAAACAAATTTATGTTTCTTTCAGACCTTGTATTTAGTATTTGTCACGACCCTAGTTCACCAATTGTGAAAACGTCATGACGGCACCTAGTCTTCGCGACTAGGTAAGCCTAACACATTGCGGAATTTTAACAACCTTTACGAAAGCAATAAGACTAATACGGAATAATATAAGAAAATGTATTAAGTGCCGCATGGCACATACACTTCAACTCAAAACACTAAAAACAACCTCCAAGACCCGGAAACTCACGGGCAACACAGGCTAAAGGACATAAACTATGGCTCTATCATCCAGAAATGTCTATACAACCGAAACAAAAGAAATGAAACTACTATCTATGAGGAGGAGTAGAAGGAGACTCCTCGGATCTGCGGACGCGGCAGATGCATACCTCAAGTCTCCCAATGCAGCTCTGAAATCACCGATAATGCGCTCGGTCCGAACTACCTAGATCTGCACAACAAAAGTGTGCAGAAAAGTAGCATGAGTACACCACAGCGGTACTCAGTAAGTGCCAAGCCTAACCTCGGTTGGGTAGTGACGAGGAAAGGTCAGGGCCCTACTGAGACAGAAAAGAATAGACTAGCAAGAGATTAACAGTATCGAAATCTGATGAAAACTAATGAACACAACGAAGTGATAAGGCAGATCAATGAAATATAATACTGCAAGACAAAACAGAAACACAGAGTAAATACAGCAATATTACAAGAATACCGACGAGGGTCTACCCGGATACCGTCCCGTAGCCTTTTTTTTCAACTGTCCAAATGGAACTTCTCAGGATACCATCCCGTAGTCCAAATCTCATGTCAATATCAAAGAATCTCCCAGGGTACCGTCCCGTAATCCAATCAATCAGTGTGTAGGGGGAATCTCCCGGTATACCGTCCCGTAGTCCCAAAATAAAAGTGCAGGGGGATCTCCCGGGATACCGTCCCGTAGTCCCAAAATAAAAGTGTAGGGG
>MU778283.1:234634-251670 GCA_026770625.1 Nicotiana glauca
CATGCGATCGCAGAGGGTTAAAATTTGCAGCACAAGCAGCAGAAAACCTGCAACTCTTTTTCAATACAAGGTGCCCCGTTGGGCATCCGAAACACATCTGAGGCCCCCGGGACCCCAACCAAACCTACGGACATATCTTATAACATCATTCAAACTTGTTCAAATCCTTAAATCACCTAAAACAACGCCGGAAACACGAATTACTCAATGATTAGAACTTAAGAACTTCAAAATTTAACCAAACTCGCTTTCGCTTCAAAACCTAAACAAAACACGTCCGATTGACCTAAAAATTTGCACGCACGTCCAAAATGACATGACGAAGCTACAACAACTTCCGGAATCCCAAACTGACCCTCGGATCAAAAATTCACTATCGGACCGGAACTTCAAAAATTTCAAACTTCGGCATTTTAAACCTAAATGAGCTATGGACCTCCAAATTACATTTCGAACACGTTCCAATCCCGAAATCACCTAACGGAGCTAATGAAACTATCGGATTTCCATTCCGAGGTCATCTTCACAGTGTTCAAAAAACGGACCATTTTTCAACTCTTAAGCTCTCATTTAGGGACTAAGTGTCCCAAAACACTCCGAATCCTAGAACCGAACATCCCGGCAAACCAAAATAGCAGAAATAAACTTAGGGAAAGCAGATAATGGGGGATCGGGGCGTAAATTTCAAAAACGACCGGCTGGGTCGTTATAGTATTTTTCTTAGATGTTTCGTGAGTATGTGACTCCAGTTCTTGGGTAGAGATTATATTGGAATTCAATATCTTGTTTAGCTATTTAAATTAGGATTTCCGCTTATTATTGTTGACTTCTCATTGTTTAAATATTATTGTCGAAGGATTGTTAAAAAGATTGTTTATTAAAGGAAAAGTAACTAAAATTTGGATTGCCTAGCTTCTACGCGTAGGCGCCATCACGACTCCCGAGGGTGGGAAATTCGAGTCATGACAATCTCTAAATCCAACGGAAGGAAAATTGGGCCGTGACACATATACATACTATATACTTACTATATATAATACACTATACTATATCTACATATATATTCTATACACATAGTATATATTATACACTATACTATATCTATATATATATATACTATACACTTTGTATATATAATACACTTAGTATATATAATACACTATACTATATCTACATATATATACTATACACTTAGTACATATAATAGACTTACTATATATAATACACTATACTATATCTACATATATATACTATACACTTAGTATATATAATATACGTAGTATATATAATACACTATACAATATCTACATATATATACTATACACTTAGTATATATAATACACTATACTATATCTACATATATATACTATACACTTAGTATATATAATACACTATACCATATCTAAATATATATACTATGCACTTAGTATATGTAATACACTATACTATATCTACATATATATATACTATACACTTAGTATATATAATACACTATACTATATCTACAGAGATGTGACGACCCGGCCGGTCTTCTTATGAATTAACGCCCCGATCCCCTATTAACTGCTTCCCCTAAGTTTATTTCTGCTATTTTGGTTTGCCGGGACGTTGGATGTTGGGTTTCGGAGACTTTTGGGAAACTTAGTCCCTAAATGAGAGCTTAAGTGTTGAAAAATGGACTGTAGTCGGAACAGTGTGAAGACAACCTCAAAATGGAAATCTGATGGTTTCGTTAGCTCCATCAGGTGATTTCGGAGTTGGGAGCGTGTTCGGAATATATTTTGGAAGTCCGTAGCTCATTTATTCTTGAAATGACGAAGTTTGAATTTTTGAAGTTTCTGGTTCGATAGTGAGTTTTTGATCCGGGGGTCGGATTGGAATTTTGGAAGTTGCAGTAGCCCCATCATGTCATTTGGGATTTGTGCGCAAAATTTTAGGTTATTCGGACGTGTTTTGGTTAGGTTTTTTATCGAAAGCGTGTTTTGATGGAAATTGAAGTTCTTTCGCTCAAATCCTTGTTTAATTCGAGTTTCCAGTATTTTTTTTAGGTGGTTTAAGGATTAGTGCAAGTTTGAATGGTGTTATGGGACGTGTCCGTATGTTTGGTTGCGGTCCCGAGGGCCTCAGGTGTGTTTCGGATGCTCAACGGGGCATTTTTGTGTTAAAAAGTGTTGCAGCAGCTGAAGAAAATTAGGCTTTTGCTATTTTTACTTCTGTGACTTGGGAACCGTAGAAGCGGCTGGTTCGTTGAAGAAGTGGACGTTGGTGTCCCCTCTATTTTCCGCAGAAGCAGACAAAATTCTGCAGAAGCGACTTCGTACCTGCGAGACTTTCACCGCAGATGCGGCCCCTGGGCTGATTAATGGAAACCGCAGAAGTGGCTTATTTACCACAGAAGCAGGACCGCAGAAGCGGTCCCTTGTCCGCAGAAGCGGAAATCCCTATTCAGAAATAGAGATTTCGACGGTTAGTTTTCAAAAGATAGAAAAAATCAAATTGAGCTCGGGAGAGGGTGATTTTGAGAGGGTTTTGAAGAGGAGATTATTGGGTAACGTTTCTTTAATCCCTCTAGTTGTATTTCATTATTTTGTAGTTAAATCCTTCACTAAAATTCGAATTTGAGGATCAAAATATGAGGAAAAATTGGGTAAAACTTCATAGGCTAAACTATTGAGTTTAGAGTGGGTGTTTGACCTCCGATTTGGGAGATTTTTATATGGTTAGACTCGTGAGAGTACGAGGGTTCTGAAAATGTAAAAGTTATTCGATTCCGAGATGTTGTCCTAAAGGGCATTTTTGTCATTTTACCTAATTTCACGTCTTGTCTTTGAATTTAATAGTAGAATTAGTTGCTTGAGATTTTATTTACGATATGTAATTGAATTGAATAGATTTGGGCCATTTGGAGTTGGATACTCGTGGCAAAGGTGTGATTTTGAGTTGATTTTTGGAGCCGGTTCGAGGTAAGTGGCTAGTCTAACCTTGTGTGGGGGACAAGTGCGTACTTAAGCCAATTGTTGAAAATCTGGTTTTTACTTAAGATATTGAGACTGAGTTTCCTTCATATTTGCCTTATTTAACTTGCAATTATAACCTGTGTTAGATTAGAAAAGCATGTTTAGTTGATTCAACTTGCCTAGTTGTTTAAGTTGCCTTGACTGTACTACGTGAAGCATGCTATGTTAGTACTACCTGTTGTTTGTCTTTTGTACTTCCTTTCTGAGTATCTTCTGGTTCTGGTTGCGCATTTACATTGGAACTACGGATGTGGGATTCTGTTAGCTCCCCGCCCCCTTGTTTGTTTACTTTGGGACTACGGGTTTGATTCCCGGTAGATCCCCCTGCACTTTTACTTTGGGACTGCGGGTTAGATTCCCGATAGATCCCCTTGCATATTGATAGTTGGATTATGGGACGTATCCTGGGAGATCCTTCGGATTTACACATATAATGGACTACGGGACGGTATCCCGGGAGATCCACTGGACAGTTGAGAAAAGGACTATAGGACGGTATCCTGGGAGATCCTCATTGTTATCATTGGTGTTGAGTTGTACATATTTCATGTTTATTCTGTTCTTTGTGTAGTTGTTATTGCCTTGTTTAGCTTGTCTATTGTTATTGATGTACTCACTATTACTGTCAGTTTTCATATTGTCAATTCATATTATGTTATTTGACCTCAGTAGGGCCCTGACCTTTCTCGTCACTACCCAACCGAGGTAAGGCTTGGCACTTACAGATACCGCTGTGGTGTACTCATACCCCTTCTGCGCATGTTTTTCATGTGCAAATCCAGGTACCTCCACTCAGGCGTCCTATCCTAGAGGCGGAGAGATCTAGTGGAGACTTCGAGGTATATCTGCCACGTCCGCAGAGCAGGAGTCTCTATTCTGTTCCAGCTATAGTAGTTAATCTATCCTTTTCTTTCAGTTGTTTAGACATTCTGGAGTTAGAGCAGCATATTACATTTCTATTAGCCTGTGGTTCCCGTGAGTTTCCGTGTTTTGGGATGAAATTTTAGAGTTCCGCGATTTATTTTTGAGTTGTATATGCCAGTGGCACTTATATACCATTTTCTTCTAGTTTTGCTTAATTTAATTAAACTTTTCCGCAAGTTATATTAAGTTTTGCATTGTTAGACTTACCTAGTTGTAGGAACTAGGTGCCACCACGACATGTTCATGGAGGGTGAACTGGGGTCGTGACAATATATATATATACTATACACTTAGTATATATATATATATGTGTGTGTGTGTGTGCGTGTGTGTGTGTGTATGTGTGTGTGAGTGTGCGCGTATGTGTATCTATATATATATATAGTTTAAAATGAATTAAAATCTTAAATTTATACTACATATGTAAATAATTTTAAATTGAACTAAAAATAATTTATTTTTGTTTAATATATAGCAACCAACTTTGGTTGCCATTTTGGTCAAACGGTCAAAAAGTGGCAACCAAATTCTGTCGCTATTTTGGTCAAAATAGTCAATACTTATTGACTACCAAAAAATAGCGACCAAAGTTGGTCGCTATTTTAAATCCAGAGTCAAAATCGGGTTAGCCCTCCCAATGTCTTATTTTCTTACCAAAAATTTCCCAAACTATCTCTTAACATATTCTCCTCCCCTTCTATATTTCCCTTACACAAATCAATCCCCCCACCCCTTGCCACTGTCGCTATCGCCGCTACCACTGTCGCCGCTACCACTATCCCCGGAGCCGCTGTCCCCCACCCCTTTCCACCACTGCTTTTTAATCCTCCTTTTGATCTACCAAGGTTAGTAATCTACCTTCTTAGCTTTTTAATTTTTAATTTTTGCTATATAATTTTATGTAATTTTTCAGAATTTTTTGTCTATTTAGTATTAGGATTTTTGGTTTGAAGTACATTAGATTTATGAAATTAAGGTAGAAATTATGATCTTTTAGTTCTTGTATTAATTTATATTGAGTTAAATTGTACAAAGAAACAATTCATACATTAGCAATACCTAAATAAGATTACTTGTAAATACATTGTCCTAAATAAGAATACATTATAAATATTTGAATTAACTAAATTAATCTGTTCTTGCTTTATTTATATAGATGGAACATCGTACTTGGATGTACAATAGAAATTATCCTAATCGGCGGCCATTACGAGAGGATTTTGTAGAAGGGGTTGATGAATTTATTAGACATGCAATGTCACTTCCGCCATACATAAATGAAGGAGTAATTAGGTGCCCTTGTGTTAGTTGCGACTGTATGAACTTTGGAAAACCGGAGGAAGTTAAGCATCATCTTTATAGAAGGGGGTTTATAGAAAATTACTTTGTGTGGACTAGTCACAGAGAGATCGATGGCAGCCATGGGATATTTCATAACATGGTTGTGGGTGAAAGTAGTAGGTCGGTGGAGAATACAAATCGTGATTCTAGAATTCATGATATGGTTGTGGATGCTTTTGGGATGCACTTTGGGGATGAGCCCAATGAAAATGTTGAACAAACTCCTAATGATGATGCAAAATGTTTTTATGAAGCTTTAGAGGAAGCTAGTCGTCCACTACGTAATGGAAGTTTGCACTCTGAGTTGTCTGTTACAATTAGATTACTAAGTATGAAATCTGATTGGAATATTTCTCAAGGAGCCATGGACTCCTTCATTGAACTTATGCATGAACTAGTTGGCCCTGATATCGAATTACCTGGTGATTTCTACAAGGCAAAGAGATTAGTTTCTAAGTTAGGACTTTCGTCAATAAGAATTTATTGTTGTGAAGATGGTTGCATGCTATATTATAAAGATCATGCAGGTTTGGACAGTTGTAAATTTAGCAAAAAGCCACGTTTCAAGAGGCTTTCCAGTGGGAATATGGTCTCTATCAAGTCGATGCATTATTTACCTCTTATACCTAGGTTAAAGAGGTTATATACGTCGATGAGTTCTGCTCCTCATATGAGATGGCACTTTGAAAATAGAAGACCACCTGGTGTTATATGTCATCCTTCAGATGGAGAAGCTTGGAAGCACTTTGATAAGACATATCCAGATTTTAGTAGTGAATCGAGGAATGTTCGATTAGGTCTGTGTGCGGATGGCTTCATGCCTTTTTCTGTATCTGCCACACCATATTCATGTTGGCCTATCTTTCTTATACCTTATAATCTACCACCTGAGTTGTCCATGAATAGTCCATATATATTCTTAAATTGTATTATCCCCGGTCCACGTAATCCGAAATGTTTGATTGATGTATATTTTCAACCTTTGATTGATGAGTTAAAATAATTGTGGTATGATGGTTTTGAAACATATGACATATCAACCAAGCAGAATTTCATTTTGCATGCTAATTTAATATGGACAATTAACGATTTTCCTGCGTATGGAATGTTGTCTCGGTGGATGACTCCTGGGAAGCTAGTTGTCCTTACTGCATGGAAAATAGTAAAGCGTTCACTTTGAAATATGACCGAAAGCAATCATGGTTTGATTGTCATCATCAATTCTTGCCTCCAGATCATGAGTTTAGAAAGATGAAAAATGCATTCAAAAATAATAAAATGGAATATGATTTCCCACCTCCGATACTTTCAGGTGAGGAAATTTGGGACAGGGTTCAGAACTTCAGTAAAGTTACTGAAGCTCCTCCTTATAGATTCCCCGGATACGGTGTAACTCATAATTGGACAAAACAGAGTATATTTTGGGAGTTGCCGTATTGAAAGGATAATCTTCTCCGTCACAGCCTTGATGTCATGCATATTAAGAAGAACTATTTTGACAATTTGTTCAACACAGTGATGGATGTTAAAGGTAAGACAAAGGATAACCTGAAGGCTAGAATGGACTTACAAGAATATTGCAGGCAGCCTGAATTATACTTGCAGACAGCAAACAATGGTAAGGTGTTCAAGCCTAAAGCAAGTTACACATTCACTTTGAAGGAAAAACGGCAAATTTGTGATTTGGTAACGAAGTTGATGATTCATAAGGTTTATGCGTCGAATTTTGGGGAAAGAGTTGATATGGAGGTAGGGAAGTTGAGCCATTTGAAAAGTCATGACTGTCATGTTTTCATGGAGACCTTAGTGCCTATTGCATTTTGTGGTTTGCCTGAACGAATCTGGAAACCCATCACAGAGATTAGTTTGTTTTTCAAAGACTTGTGTTCTTCCAAATTAAGGGAAGAAAACCTACTCCGGATGGATCAGAACATTCGTGTAACTTCTACTAAGATGGAAAAGATATTTTCATGTGGGTTTTTTGATGTGATGGAACACCTTCCAATCCACCTTGTACACGAGGCACGACATAGAGGGCCTGTACAATGTAGATGGATGTATCCCTTTGAGAGGTAACATTTTAGGTTTGATGTAATTTTATATTTTTAATTTAAACAAATGTTCTTGGCTAACCTGAAATTATGTAGGACAATTGGCAAATGCAAACAATTTGTTAAGTAGAGGGATATAATTGAAGGATCTATATGCGAAGCTTATCTTGCGAAGGAAACTACCCATTTTTGTTCTTATTATTTTGAGAGTAATGTGCCATGTTCTAGGAATAGGCCCAATAGGCACACGGTCGGCCATAGGAATGATCCATTATATCCGCCTATGTCCATATTCAATCAAACAGGCCGATGTTCTAAGGATGTTAGAAAGAGAAGTTAGAGTGATATGGAGTACAAGTCAGCTACACTTCACGTGTTGCTAAATTGTCCAGAAGTTGTACCAATCTCAAGTAGGTATTGATTTAGTAGTTATCAAAGTCTAAAAATTTCTATGATTACATCTCAATGCAACTACTAAAAATATTTGATGTGTCACAGTCATTTTGTGGGTCAATTTGGCCATGATGCTGTATATACGATATTTGATACGTGGTTCAAACAATTTGTAAGTTTCTCCTTAAAATATTCTAACACTATGTAGGTAAACAATGTTTGGAAGTTATGCTAACTTATGAATTTATTTAACGATTTGTAGGTAAATGATCCAAATAATGGTGTAAATCAATTTTTGAAAGATGTATCTTGGGGACCTGGGGTTGAGGTCACAACCATGTCTAAGTACGTTGTGAATGGTTATAAGTTTCATACAGAGGATTGCTCTAAAAATAAAAATTGCAACAACAGTGGGGTGTGGGTTCAAGGTGGTGATGGCAACCAAGATGGAGATATTGATTATTATGGTGTACTCAAAGAAATAATAGAACTAGAATATACAGGTTGGCCAAATAAGAAATTGATACTCTTTAAATGCAAGTGGTTTGACCCACATCCAACAAGAGGTACAAAAAGTACACAATCAATACAACATAATTGAGGTTAATCATATGAGGAAGTATGATCGCTATGATCCTTTCATAATTGCACATAATGTTAGGCAAGTGTATTATGCTCCTTATCCATTGCGGCAGAATAAGTCTGATTGGTGGGTTGTAATAAAAACTAAGCCTGTGGGTAGGGTAGAAGTCGATAATGTGTTAGATGTTGCATATCAAAACGATATCTCCAGTGTTAAGCAAATAGTGGATGAAGTTTTAGAAAATGATTTGGAACATCTTGAACACATATTGGAAGAAGTTGATATAGATGAAGTAAGAATTATAGAAAACGAGGAAGAAGAATCAACGGATGATGCTCAAACTAGTGAGGAAGAAGAATTCTCGGACAAGGAACTATACGTCGATGAGCTTTAAAAAGTTAGTTTCTTTAATAACTCTCATTTCTAGCTAGATTCTTTATATGTTTCAATCTAACTATGTAATATATTATGCAGATGACAGGCAAGGGTCGAGGTAATAGTGATCCTACTGGTTCTCGAGGTCGAGAAAAGGCTAGGAAACCAAAGAGGAGGGTAGAAGATACTACTCAATCCCTTCCTGCCTCTTCACAGATGCCTGTGCCTATGCATATGTCTGGGCCTCCACCCCAGGGCTATTCTAAGCTGCCCGCATCACCAGCCCTACACCTTTGTGCAGACGCCAGGTCTTTCTTCACAGGGCCATAGGACTGTACGACCTACATACAGTCCACCTGTCTTACTACCACATAGATTGCATCCATCAGCAGCTCATGGATCGCATCAATCCATGTCACATCCATATGGATCAAAGCCATCCGTGTCACAGCCACTCGGGTCACAGCTATCTGTGTCTCATCCACTTGCAGCCCATACAGCTATGTTGCACTCCCAGGGCTCGCAGTCCTAGGGCTCGCAGCCATCTTCATTTGGGACTCCATCTATTGCAGGACTTCACCTACGAGATACTAGATCTGACCCCCTACACCTTCCACACATGCCTCCGATATACATGCTTCGGACAATGATGTTGATGATGACGAGAAGGTGCATTATGATGAATATGGCAGGATCATCATAGTCCCCGAGGGTGACAGATAAGAGTTATTTGTTATTTTTACTTTTTATGTTTTGTACGGTTTTACTAAGATATTAATGTTTTTCTTATTTATTAAATTGCAGGTTCATCCCTAGTAATATTACTACAAGGATCATCACCAAAGCCACCAGAAGGCTTTATGACGTTCCTTGTGCGACTAGGAGTGAATTCCTATTCTCGCTGAAGGAGGCAATCTTTAATCAATTTAAGATATAAATATTCTTTTAAGCAGTATAATTATTTATATTTATGATATTTCCATCTAAATATGTATTATATAATATAGCTTAGCTTATATATATTGAATTATATCGAATTTAGCTAATATTATATCGAATTTAGCTTATATATAACGAATATAGCTTTTATTCTCGCTTAACTTTTGATTAGTGTGACGATCCAAGCCCCGCACTGGTCGTGATGGCGCCTCTGGTGAAGATGAGGCCAGCCAACTAACCCAACTCGTCTTTTCAATAATAATTAAACAGAAATAAACAACTTAAATGTGACTTAATAGTATTAATTAGCTAAAATACAACCCAACACAACCCTAATCGGGGTGTCATAAGTCACGAGCATCTATCAGAATGTAAATCCACTAAAAGGTCTAAAATACACAAAACCAGAATATGAACAAAAGAGAGAAACATAGTGTTGCGGACGCTGATAGTCATCTCCTTAACTCATATAACTCTTCCTCTGATCGGCCAAAACTCGCTACGGGGTGAATAGATACCTGCATGTGCACACGAGGTGCAGGGAGTAAAGTGAGTACTCCAACTCAATGAGTAATAAAGGTATTTAACAACTGAGCAGTAAGAAACCACGTAAAGCAAACCATCATGCTGTATAAAGGCACTGTACAATCCATTGAGAAGACAGTGAACTGTGAAAATCTTTAGAAAATCTCTTGGCTTAGTTTAAACCTTTTTTGAAAATAGTCTTTTCAACAGTTGCGAAATAATTTCAAAACAATTAGTGCCGTTATTCATAGAAATCAGCCGCTCGAGCACAAATACCACAGTATAACAAGTAAAACACAAGTAAGTATGCAAAATTAGCACATAAAAGCTCGCCCCTCGGGCAATATCTCAAAGTTGTACCAGCCCCTCGGGCTACCTCACAGTCACTCATATCAGCCCCTCGGGCTCAGCCTCAGAAACACTCATATCAGCCCCTCGGGCTGAGTATCAATCACTTAGCATAATGGGTACCCGCGCTCACTGTGGGTGAGCAGAATCTGGAGGGGCCCGTTACGGCCCAAGCTCTATATCAACATAAGGCCTGAAAGCCTTCTCACATCACTCATAAGGCATGAAAGCCGTCTCACATCACTCACAAGTCCAGAGAGCCTCCTCACGTCACTCAAGCCACCTCATGGCAGATAAATGTATCTCAAGCCCTCGGCCTCATATCACTCAGCATATACTCACATATGGCCCACGGCCTCACTCAGTCTGAAAATCATCACAAGCCCCTCGGGCATCAGTAAAATAGTAGTGCTCAGCCCAAACAACATTGGAAATTTCATTTAAATCTCAAAATTTAATTAAAAGTGGCTGAGTTTATAAAACAGTAATAATAAATTGGACTGAGTTCAAATGATATATCAAAACAGTGAGGAAACGGTGATAAAAGTGCACGAAGGATCAAATAGTCGGCATGAAGCCCAAAATATGGCAATAAGCCCAAATCATGTTGACAACAAACATATCTCAGTCAAATACGCGGTAAAACATCAATCGGCACAGACCAAGTCAAAATCCCCAATAGCAAATAACCTCGCTCTCGTCATTAAGCACGTGTTTCACCTCAATATAGCACTACGTTGTGCAACCTGGGGTTTCAAACCCTCAGGATTTATTTACAATCATTACTCACCTCGATCCGGAAAAATCCCAAGATCGCGATGCCTTTGCTCCTCAAATCGGCCTCCACGCGCGTCTAATATATCCACAATTAGAGCGAATACATCACAATATGCTAAGGGAGAAAAGCCCAAGTGAAAACAAATAATAACGGGCACAAATCCCGAAATTACAAAAACCCGAACCCGGAGACCACTTATCGAAACTCATAAATTTTTACATCAACGGGTTCCTTATCTCGCCACGAGTCTATACATATCAAGAACTCCCAAATCCGAGCCCAAATGGCCCATCAAAACCCAATTTAAAATCTCCAACTTCCAAGCCCTAGTCTTCAATTTTTTTGCTAAACTTCCATGAATTTCTAGGTGGATTTCACAATATAATCGAGTTTTAAGACCAATATTCTTACCTCAAGTCGTTTCCTCTTCAATCCCTCTTTAATTTCCTCCAAGAATCTCCAAAAACGAGCAGCCATGGGTGAAAATAAACCCATTTTTGCGAACGGGTCGACTTTAAAAACATTCTGCCCAGGCAATATTTTCTTCTATGCGATCGCGGGAAAATCTTCGCGATCGCGAAGCACAAAAATCAACTCCTAGAATTAACCCTATGCGAACGCAACAGGTCTTATGCGAACGCAATGAACAACAAGATTACCCTATGCGATCGCGGACAACCCCTCCACGTTCGCGATGAACAATTTCCAAGCAATACCTCAAGCCCCTTTTACTCTATGCAAACGTGGCCTTAGCTATGCGTTCGCAAAGAACAAATTCCTCCCAACTATACGATCGCATCCCATCTTGTGCAAATGCAAAGAAAAAAAAATGGACTGCCCCCAAAGCTTCTTTGCGATAGCAATTGCACCTATGCGACCGCAATGAACAAAAATACCTGCAACTTAAGCCTGCAATTTCTGCTATCTTTTAAGGCACAAAATGGTCTTATTGACCATCTGAAACTCACCCGAGGCCCCGGGAACCTCAACCTAAAGTTCCAACCCATCCTAAAATACCATCCAAACTTTCTCCAATCATCAAAAACACCTTAAAGTACCAAAATCCTCAAATTATATCGGATTCAAGCCTAGGTTCTTCTAAAACTTCCGAAACACGCATTCAATCAAAAACCAACCAAACGACGTCCGAATGACCTGAAACTTTACACGCACATCCCAAATCACTTAACGAAGCTACAAAAACTCCCGGAATTCCACTCCGACCCTTGGATCAAAATCTCACCTATCAACCGGAATTCGCCAAAATACTAACTTTGCCAATTCGAGCCTAATTCTACATCGGACCTCCAAAATCACTTCCGATCACACTCCTAAGTCACAAATCATCTAATGAAGCTAACCAAATAATAAAAACTCCGATCCGAGTTCATAAGTTAACTCTCGGTCAAACTTTTCAAATTCAAAGCTTTCAACTTAAACTGTTCCTTCAAATTCATTCCAAACCTTCCTAAAAACCAAATCCAACGATCTACATTAGTCATAATACATAACACGGGGCAAGTCATGCCTGAGAACTGGCAATCAAAGTGCAAAAGTTTAAAATGACCGGTCGGGTCGTTACATCCTCCCCCACTTAAGAACACGTTCATCCTCGAATGTACCCAGATTTGTTCTAAAATCCAACCAAACACTGAATAACCTTACAAAGCATATACCCGGGGGTGATCCCACGTCACCCTATCTCACATAGGTCCGATAACACAACATAGTTGAAATTTCACAATCCATCCTAGTCCATAAACCATAGAACCACACTTTCACTTCTGAAACTATCAATACGATCAAACCTCACACCTATACTCTGAATAGTCCCGAACCGGCTGCAATAGCACATGCCTGCAACCTGAGGTTCAATTATATTATATACCACATAACTCAAACACATGTAGCGATGACTTCCATTCACAGCAGCTGCCCACAATAACCAAATACCGATAGAAAACCTCTTATTAGCTAAAGTCTCATTCCAAGACTTTCATGTACTGCCAACGATAATGACACACGCAATAAACCATAACCATTTCTTAGATCAGTCATCCATAAGGTTACTTCCCCTTTGGCAAGGACCATAGCAAATTTCTGAACCGAACCTTGATATTTACCCAACAAACATGCAGAAATCGAATCCGTTTGCATTCATTATAGGCCCCCAACGATCTCATCTACTCCAACACAATTACTCTGGTGATATGACACACCAAGACAGGCTTAGGCCACAACTTGCACAGTCCGCACACCAATAAGCAACAATCCAAATATACTCACCTCATGAAACTGACTCGAATGAAAGAGTCGTACCACAAGCTCACAAATATGATCACATTACACGGCTGAGAACCCGTCTCACAACATAGAAATAGAACATACAAATTTGACCCGCAAGGTCATATTTCCACACAACATTTGCTGCAACACGCGATCCTACCCAAATATTACTCCACATGAAACACCTCAAGTCACTATGCTCGAAATCCACAACCATGCTCATTTGAGGTCTGGAACCAAAGCAAACCATTAGACCCACGCTGAAGCAAATAACATATACCACGCAACCCGATAGGTCATAACCGATACTCCATTCACTGAGCAGCACCCAATTACTCTTCCCGCACGACTTCCACTATGAATTCCCAATAGAACCGCACCACATGTGCCCATAACCAACAAATCATAATGTCTTACAACACAGAAAACCAACTCTTAGATCTCCCCAGATCACTAACAAACTCAATAACGATAGAATCGACCTATCCCTCAACAATACAATTCGGGGCCAACCAAGCCAACTCAAGCTAGAACACGCATCCACATTGACCTGCCAACGAACTCATCATCAAGGAAGCTACAGCTCCTACCGGAGCCATACGATACAGTGCCCGGCACCAAATTAATACCGAAATCCACAACCTTGCCCGGCGACATGCCCGGCCACAAGAAACGCATTCGAAAAGTGCCTCAACACCGGAACTGAATCAATGGTAGAAACCTCTGCAATGACATCCATCACGAAGGCCCAATTAAGAAAGGCAATCCTTCCTAGCCGTTTGCTGGGTCTTTCAAATATTAACCCCTCTGCTAGAACATAATCTGACGCACCTCAACACTTAACCTGTGGCGTTTCAAGCATAGCCCATAGCGCAATAGTCCATAATAACCCAACACTGAGACAACCAGTCTACAGCCCAATATAATGTCCAAAATATAACATAACAAGCAAAGAAAGATCCACTCGGACCTCTAAATCCCGGTAGTTGCTAAAAAATGCCGATCCACACGATCTACAACCACATCATAGCTGGTATATGAGAACTTTTGTCTCCACATATCCATTCCCAATCTTGCCGTCGGAACACATGCACACCTTTAATACCTAATAATTCCAGGATAGATACTCTAAAATTTCCCTGTGCCACCAAGCAAACCCGAATACCACAAGTCGATCCAACGAGAAAGTGCCGCAATACTACCGAATTATCATCAATTTAATCACATTACCCTTTTTCTAAGACATATACTCTCGTCAAAGCACTTCCAATTAGCAGTACCATTTCCTTGATTATCTGAGGCTACCTGTTGCTTAAGAGTTTTATGAACTTCCTTTCAGAACTGAACGGTAACATAGCACATGCCAGTCTCGGTCCTCTACAACATACCGCATATACCATACCATCCAAGGATGACATGACAACTTTTATCTCCCTTCCGATCCACATAAATCTACGTACTCAACTAGTCAAGAGCTTCCATTCATCCCATCTAGAAGAAAATCATTACACATCCCATGTCTCTCACATTCGTAGAAAATGCACTTCTCCAACCACGGTAGAAATCAACAAGAACTCTCCCAATTTCCTTTGCACAAATTAAACTGCCAACACTGAATCCTTCTAACTAGACCAAGCTAAGCAAGCCATCAAAACCCAAGAGCATTGCTGCAAAATACTTGTAAGAACCCATTACCTTGAACACATACAAAGAATTAATCATATCCTCACCATACGGATTCGGTCTACTATCAAGCTACTCCATCTATCTAAATTTCCTTCCAATTCTTCATCAACTTGATATTCCCTCTTGATGTAGCACCATAATGCCTAAAGCCAGGCTTACCACACGAGGCTCCAACATAAAACCACACTGACGAAGGCCCATAAGCCGCTGAATACTCTCTTAGATATTCCCAGAAGCACCACACTCCAGAATACTTTACTCTAAAGAACTTCTTGTGATTCTAAATCCGTTACTTTTACCTTCCTGATACTGATACATAGAATCCCATAATTAACATAGGAATACCACGTCTTGACCTCTCCCAATGAAAACTCACTCTCTAGCCACACCTACAACTTTAAAATACCCAATTGTTCCCTGTAGAATCTCGAACACATTAGAACCATTCTCAAAAGTCATTCAGTCTTATTCAAACTGTAAATTACCTAACCTAACAAACATAACAACTCGTGCCTCATTGGCTCTCCGACACCGCAAAATGAGATCCTCATCCCAATACAACCCAGCAACTTCCTGCTCTACGCACCGAGCGTTATTTACCTACAACAACTCTAGACATTCCATGATTCTCATACCCTATGAAGCATAATATAACCTTTTCCAATATTTTCCTTTTCTCGAGCCATAGCTAATTCACTCGCACGCCTAAAACAGGAACCAACATAACACCTAACCGTGCAATCAACTGCTCACAGCAGACTTCCCCACTTGGCTCGAAGCCATAGATCAAGATACACTCAATAAGTCATAACACTTTTACTACATTGATGCCAAAATACCATAGTGAGGTTAAACTCAAATCATTCATAAGTTTGTAAAAATATAGGTCATCTAGTACTGTAAATCTTCTACAACTCTCATATTCATCCCCGCAACATCTAAGCCTACTCTCTTAAGTGACCCAAAATTTCAACTTTCAACACGTACTTTTCACTTACACATGAGATCTTCAAACATACACATAAGGATCACACTACCTTCTTCGCCTCAATCTATCATTTCTGCATACCTTCCACCGTCATACAAATTACACAATCATTTAGTCTTTCTGGGTCTGAACTCATACCGCCACATGAAATGCACTTCACTCGCCAACTAGGAGACACAGAACGATTCTTCACACGCCCATAACTCGGCTACACATCAAAATCACAATAGAAATTGAACACTTATTAGTTTATCTATCATCCAGCAGACCTCCCTCGTCACTTCCAAGTCCCATAAATACATGTCTCAGTACTAACATACTCATCACGTGGCTATCCAGCTGTCACTTCAACTAATAGAGACAATACCGAACATATAAGTTTGAAACACTTGCTCAAACAATCAGCACCTCGGTGCTCAACACATAGGCAAAGATCCGACCTCAAGCCCTCCAGACAGTCCCAACATCAAACTCACAAAGATCACATCTCGCCCCTTGATCGGGGAATCACAAGCCATCAAGGCACATTTGATACTGAGCGCTCATGCGCGCATACAAACGCGTGAAAGGAATTTCAAGAGTTTATTTTCAAGTTGAATCAAGGACGCATGATAAGAATTTAACATATCTTCAAGCGTCTGAATAGTCTGCTCGGCCTGACCGTCGGTCTGCGGATGGAAAGTTGTGCTGAGATTCACCTGAGTACCCAAACCTTGCTGAAATTTCTTCCAAAAATTAGCTGTGAACTGGGCCCCTTGATCCGAGATAATAGAAAGTGGAGTGCCATGAAGCCTTACTATCT
>MU778283.1:252701-270823 GCA_026770625.1 Nicotiana glauca
TGAGTTGAGTTAACCCACCAGGTCGCTGATGCTCAGCCTTCACTTGCTGATAATTCGGACATTTAGATACAAAGTCTGCCACACCCCTTTTCATACCGTTCCACCAATAAATCTCCTTGAGATCATGATACATTTTCGTAGAACCTAGGTGCACGGAATACCTCGAATTATGAGCCTCCGCCGTCACCCTCTCTCGAAGCTTATCCATATCCGAAACACATAGCCTAACTTGACACCGCAATACACCGTCCTCGCCGCAGTGTGAAAATGCCGAAGTCTTGTTATTCAAAACTGTTTCCTTCATCTGAGCCAATGCTGGATCCATAAACTACTTTTCCTTGACTTCCGCTACGAGAGACGATTCCGCTCCGTTATGTACCATAACATTTCCCTCGTCTGACATCGAAATGCGAACCCTTATACTGGCCAATTGGTAAACCTCCCGAGCCAAGGACCTCCGATCCACTCCCAAGTGAGTCAAACTACCCATGGATTTCCGACTGAGGCCGTCGGCCACCACATTTGCCTTCCCTGGATGGTACAAAATGTTCATATCGTAATCCTTGAGCAATTCTAACCACCGTCGCTTACTTAAATTCAATTCCCTATGCTTGAACAAATACTGGAGACTCTTGTGGTCTGATAACATATCCATATGGACACCATAACGATAATGCCGCCAAATTTTTAAAGCAAACACAACTGTCGCAAGCTCTAAATCATGCGTCGGGTAATTCTTCTCGTGATTCTTGAGTTGCCTTGAAGCATATGATATAACCTTCCCATGCTGTGTCAATACACACCCTAAACCAACCCTGGAGGCATCAGAATAAACCACAAATCCTTCCATGCCTTCTGGCAAAGCCAATACCGGTGTCGAGGTCAACCTTGACTTCAATTCCTGAAAACTCTTCTCACATGTGTCGGACCACTGGAACTTAACTGTTTTCTGCGTCAATTTAGTCAATGGGGAGGCGAGGGTAGAGAATCCCTCCACAAACCTCCGATAGTACCCGGCTAAACCCAAGAAGCTACAAACCTTTGTCGGGGTCGTGGGTTTAGGCCAATCCTTCACTGCTGCAATCTTCTGGGGATCCACCTGAATCCCTTCACTGGAAAGAACATGACCCAGAAAAGCGATGGAATCCAACCAAAATTCACATTTCGAAAACTTAGCGTACAACTGGTGTTGATGAAGAGTCTGCAATACTGCTCTGAGGTGATTAGCATGATCCTCACTGCTCCGCGGATAAACGAGGATGTCATCAATGAAAACAATCACAAATGAGTCTAGAAATGGCTTAAAAACCCGATTCATAAGGTCCATGAAAGCTTCCGGGGCGTTGGTTATCCCAAAAGACATGACCAAGAATTTGAAGTGACCATAGCGAGTTCTGAAGGAGGTCTTAGGAATATCCTGCTCTCTGATCTTCAATTGGTGATACCCGGACCGCAGATCGATTTTGGAGAAGAATTTCGCACCTTGCAATTGGTCGAACAAATCATCTATCCGAGGCAAAGGATATTTATTCTTGATGGTGACTTTGTTGAGCTGTCGATAATCAATGCACATCCGAAGCGACCCATCCTTCTTTCTGACAAAAAGAACTGGAGCACCCCACGGCGACACACTCGGTCGTATGATTCCCTTCTCTAATAAATCCTTCAGCTGCTCTTTTAACTCCCTTAACTCTGATGGCGCCATTCTGTATGGTGAAATAGATATTGGCTGAGTGTGTGGCAATACATGAATCCCTAAATCAATCTCCCTATCTGGCGGAATCCCTGGAAGCTCATCCGAAAACACTTCAAGATCGACCGTGGTAACACGACCACTCACCGTAACAACACAATTCCTAAAAACTCGCGAGGCTGTAATAGAATCACCAACCGGAGTCGATACAGAGAACGACTCATGAAGCTGTTCGGGTTCTATCCCAAAACTTGAAGCAATGAATAGGGTGACATAAGACTAAGAGGACCCCGGGTCAATGAGAGCATAACAATCAACAACCTGAACAGACAAGATACCTGTAACAACATCTGGAGAAGCCTCAGCACTCTGGCGGCCACTCAAAGCATAGAACTGGGTAGGTCTACCCCTTCCACGAGCACCATCCGTAGCTACACCGCGCCCTGCTGGGGCTGGAGGACGCACTGATGATGTAGCAGCTGAAGAACCGGATGACTGGGCAGATCCGCTACCCATACTCTGACTGGGCGCATGACAGTCCCGCTGGATGTGACCTCTCACCCCGCACCTATAACCTACCGGGATATCCAAATAACAAGTCTTTGTATGAAATCTCCCACACTTGGGGCATGTAGCTCTCCCCTGCTGCTGGGACCTCACTCCTGGACGACCGGACTGACGGGACCTCCTACTATTTGAACCTGGTCTCGAATGACTGCTCTGCTGATAACTGTGCACAGATGGCGGTGCACTCGCTGAGGACTGAGCATATGACTAGGATGGCCCTGATGACCCTCTCCCCGGAACTGGTCTCCCTGAGTGACCCATTGACCGGGCCCTTCTGCTACTCTCCCTTTCTGCCCGAATCCTCAACTTCCTAGCCTCTGTGGCCTGAGCGAATCCTACAATCTTTCTATCATTCATATCTGAGTGCAAGGCCGCTGTAGCAGCCTCATTCACCACCAAAGGACTAAGTTCGTGAACAAAACGCCGAACCCAAGCATCCATGGTCGATACTAACTGAGGAGCATACTTGGAGAACCTCACAAACTCCATGTGGTAATCCCAAACACTCATAATGCCCTATTTTAGAACCTCGAACTCAGTGGAATGGGCTGCCATTGTCTCGATAGGCAGGAAGTGGTCCATAAAGGCATCTACAAACTCATCCCATCTAGCCGGAGGTCTTCCCTCCTCACGGGAATCCTCCCATATCTCAAACCACGAACGCGCTGCTCCCCTCAACCTGTATGAAGCCAACTCAACCCCCTCTATCTCTGTAGCCTTCACCACTCGAAGGGTCTTATACATATCATCAAGGAAATCATGCGGATCGGCCTTTGGGTCTGTGCCTGAGAATTCTGGAGGGGCCAATCGCAGAAACTAGTGGATTCTGGGGCTGGCAGAATCTCCCTGTCCGCTGGAGGACACAGGGGCATCATGAGATCTCTGGACCTGGGCGGCCACTAACGGGGTCAACATACAGATGGATCCTCTAAGGTCCCCATCAGAAACCCAAGGACTGGAAGCTGGAACTGTATCAGAATCAGGAATATTGGCCGGAGGGATGGTGGCACCCTCTGCCGCAGCCGGAACAGGAATGCTTGGATATGGAATAGATGGGCCGGGCAGATTCNATAGGTGCCATTTCTAAAAATTTCGGAACAAGGCAAGAGTTAGACATAAATACTTCCACTTTTCACTTCACCGCACGATATAGAATAACAAAGAAGTGGGTAAATTCCTAAATGTCCATGCAGCCCCCTACTTATAGATGTGGTCGACAACACACCGATAAGAAGGGCTCTACTAGACACGGCTCCGAGACATCCTATGGTACTTTAAAACCTAAGGCTCTGATACCATGTTTGTCACGCCCCAAACTCGAGGGACATGACCGGCGCCCGACCGGGAAGCCCCAACCAAGCGGACCTGGGTGCCTTTCCTACCCCACATGTTACCCCATATTTTCCTTACTCAATAATCTCAATAACTAGCCATATAATTAATTTAAAACACTTTTTGCAAAATATAAATACATACATGACAGTTAGTGAAGTTATTAATTCGTTTCCCAACAAAAGAAACATAGATACACATAAGCTTCTAACCCACATCCACTGTCTACGGAGCCTCTAAAAGTACAACAGGATAGTACAGTATTTGTCGGTAACAAGGCTCCGACTACACCTTACACAACAGCAAAATAAAACTACGGAAACAAGTGGCCTGAGCCACGTAGGGCCCCGAGAGGAATGTGGCTCACCAAAACAACTGACGGAAGACGAAGAGGGAGCTACGATCAGTGGGCTGGAGTACCTGCTGCAGATCCACCTACAATCATAACACGAATGTAGTGCCCCCGACAAAAGGGACGTCGGTACACTTGAATTGTACTGGTATATATAACAAACCTTACCCTGAGTAACCTCAAGCCATACACAAGTAATAAACAATTGAGTGAAACAACAATTGAGTACACTCAGAGAAAACAATCAAGGCAAACAAGTTACCAAACTCTCATGTCCCCATCATCACTTAATCATTTTCAATTTCACAGTGTTCTCATATTTCATTTCAATAGTGATATCGATCACTTTCCACCCTTATTACCTCGGACACCCTTATTACCTCGGCCACCCTTATCACCACAACCCACACCTTATTACTTCGTGTTGCGGCGCGCAACCCGATCCCACCGAGCAATCACAATCCACAAGCAATACCACTACAACAACAATTTACAAGGATACAACAACAGGTTCCAAGAACAACAACAACAAATTCCAATAACAACAACAACACAACTGTAAAAGGGTTTATATGACTATCCATGCCATTTCCATCTTATCAATAGCCCATTGTACCATTTAGATCACAATAACAGATTTTCGCGACTAGCCACAAGAGATGTTGCCACAGTCATTTCCGTTTTACCAATTATGATTCTCTTCCTTTATTTATTTCACAATTCTTACCACACAACACATAAAGCACAATATTTACAGGGATTCGCAATTGGTTCACACAAGCAGACACATACTACTCATGAGAGGTCAACTCCACAACTAATTCATGAAAACACCACATGCCAAGTAATTGGGCACCAAACAAGACGATTTTAAAGAGGTTAAAGTTAGCCATACATACCTGGAGCCGAATTCCTTTCTAAATTTTACTTCCAATTCACCAAATAATCTAGCACATCAATATACTGTACAAATTAATACACATAACTTAGAATTGAAGTTCACAATTGATACTCAACTTACTTAGGTTATCAACCCTTCTTTGAACACTTCTTTACCCCTACCCAATTTCTCTTACTAGATTTTAGGTTATTACTAGACATGCATGCACCATTTCAACCATTATTTTCAAGGACCAATGCATGAGACTCCCCTCCCACCCCTTAGTTTAAAAACAGAATTTCAATGGGAAAAGTTAGGGATTTTACCTATAGGGAAGGGGGTATGAAGATAAGCTTGAATTTTCCCGGTACGGATAGTTTTGAATAACAAGAATTTGGAGAAGATGATTTTCTCTCTCAAGACCCTCTCTTCCTCTCTCTTAATTTGATCAGTAATGTTGTTAAAATGAGGGGGTTGGGGTTTTTATTAAAAAGGGGTCGGGTCTTAAAAATTTAGAAAAAAATAGGAGTCTAGCAAGATCTGCGGTCGCATTCTGCGATCACAGAATCAAAATGCGGTCTGCAGATTGGACCATAGAAATGACTCCAAAAACCCTTAGGGTCTTCCTGGGTCTGCGACAGGAATGCGGTCCGCATTCCTGTTATGCGGTCGCATTTTGCACCGCAGAATTGACCTCCACAAATCCTTGAGGAAATTATGCGACGATTATGCGATCTGTATATTGATTATGCGATCGCGTAGTGGACCGCATTTTCAACTTTAATTTTGACAATTCTTCTGCTTCACTCTGCGGCAGGAATGCGGTCCGCATAGCTGATCTGCGACCGCATTCTGGACTGCATAAATGACAATTTTCTGAAAATTTGATTTTTTTGATTTTTAAAGCTTAGATCACTACCAAGGGTCCTAACACATATGCTGAGTCGACACCACGAGTTACTAAGTTTGGAGCCTAATTTTTACGGGGCCTTAAAATGTTCTTTCAAGGGGTGGGTCATATTTTGTTTGCTTGAGGACAAGCAAAGGTTTAAGTTTGGGAGAGTTGATAAGTAGGATTTTAACGTGTTTTATGCCCCTACTTGCCTATGCTTTGGGCACAAATTGCTGCAAAATAGTCCCAAAATGCTCACAGGTTGTGCTTGATTGCAGGTTTGAGCGACAAAGTGATGAAATGTCAAAGATCGGCTCAAAACGGAGTGAAACCTGCTCAAGTATCAAAGGCCAAGTGATGTGATGGAAAACAGAGCCTAGTGCGGACCGCACAAAAGTGCGCACGACCGCACTAGGAGATTCAGAGATGGTGCATATTCAGAGCATTCACCACGCGGTCGTAGTCAAATCTATGCAGCTCACGTTCACCGTACGCAACCACGGTACTTGTTCCTAAGGCCTGCGTCAGGAGATTCAGAGAGTTGGTGAATTGGTCATGATTCAGGCTATGCGGCCGCAGTCATAATCACGCGGTCCGCTGGGGCCTTCTGCGGCCGCGCGACCCTTCTATGCGGTCCGCGCCAGTCAGTTCAGAGGGATGGAAACTTGAAGTCAAAGAGCCAGTGCGGTCGTGGTCATATTTGCGCGGTCCGCGCTAAACCCGTTGGGGTATTTTTGTCCAGTTTTTCCAGCCCGGTATAAATAAAACATTTTACCATTTTTAGGTTAAGTTTTGTTTTTCTGAAGCTGCTAAGCTCGTGAGAACGCCTAGTTTAGCCATTGTTGCCACTTTTGATCTTTATTATTGTAGATTCTACTTAGTAATTAATTAATATGTTTAGTTCCTCATCTATTTAGTCTGTTTCTTCTTTAATTATGTCTAGCTAAACCCATTAGCTAGGGTTGTGGCTCAACCCTAGTGTGGGTAGTTGATGGGTGTTGCCATCTAGGGTGAGATTGAGATTGGGTGTTTGTTATTTGGGTTAATTTTGTGTTTTAATTTTGAATTTGTGGTTGGAAACACCGATTCAAGCTTAGTGGGTCTAACTCTTCTTGAGAAAGAGAGTCCATGACCCTAAAATTGATCCAACAAGGAATTGGGATGGACCCATGAGAAATGGTTGTCCCAATTAACGGGTTAAACCTCGAGAGAGTAATTACCCTACTTGAACCCTAGTTGCTTGGTCTAATTGGCCTACCCAATTGGTCTCGAGAGAGCCAATTGGGCAAAATAGTTCTCTCTACCGAGAGGTGTGAGAATGGGTAAAAATGTGCAACGGTTATAGCATAAGCCCCAAATATATCAATCTCCCCTTAGTAAATTCTACCCGTTGACTAGCCACCTAGGTAGTGTCGCGACCCTAGTGCCTTTCCCTATATTAAATACAACTTAGCAATATTCTTGTAGATTAATTTAGCCTTAATCATTAGTTTATAACAGTAGTGATAAATAAAAAATCCCAAAAATGCTAGAAGTACATTTAGAAGCACATACGCAACTCTAGGCTAGACAGACAATACAACTCCACTCCAAGCTCCTTGTGGAAATTCGATCCCGAACCACTATTTGGGTAAAAGCTGTTGCGACTCGCTCTTCCTACCATTGCGTAGTGTCGAGTTGGCAGCGGTCACTACCGGATCGCCCAATATTGCACGCACACAAAATAGCTGAAAAAAGCAAGCACGGAGGTATAGCAATTAGCCATGTCAGGAACCAAACCCGACCCGCCAGCAGAGGTCATCGGAGACCCAGACATCGTAGAAGCCTGCAGGGCAACTATAGAAAACCTCGACCCAGTCCAGTTGGACGACGCCAACAACATATAGAAGGCTTACATCGGGCACAACCTCTTAGAACCAGGTAAGTATCATGAATTTTTAACTAACAACGCCGACCTGTTTGCCTTTTCCCACTCAGATATGCCGGGGATCCCAAGGGGCATCGCCACTCATATGTTGAATGTCGACCCACTCTATCCTCCAGTACGGCAGGTGAGGAGAAAATTCAATGCCGCAATCAATGAAGCGGTTAGCGAAGAAGTGGAAAAATTGTTCACCAATGGTTCCATCAGAGAATCGAAGTACCCCAGTGGGTCGCCAATGTGGTCATGGTCAAAAGGAAGAACGGGAAGTGGCGAATGTGCGTGGACTTCACCGATCTAAACAAGGCATGCCCAAAAGATTCCTTCCTATTACCCCATATCAACCAACTGATTGATGTAATAGCGGGACACGAACTGTAGAGTTTTTTGGATGCCTACTCCGATTACAATCAAATCCTAATGGCTGAAGAGGATCAGGAAAAGACAACGTTCATCACTCACCAAGGGACTTACTGCTACCAAGTGATGCCGTTTGGGCTCAAGAACGCAGGGGCCACTTATCAGAGATTGGTCACTAAGATGTTCAAGGAATAGCTCGGTAAAACAATGGAGGTTTATTGTAAGTCCATGTAACATCTTGTGCTCAAAACCTAGTCGCTCGTAGTGTCAAGGTTCGAATAGGTGTTAGGAATGTGTATAATTCCTCAAAAGGATCGATTTTCCAGAAAATTGTCATTCTAATTTTACTTATTTTGCACTTAAAAAAATCAAAAGAATCTATTTTCTAGAAAATTGTCATTCTGCGGTCCAGAATACGGTCGCAGATTAGCTATGCGGACCTCATTTCTGCCGCAGAGTGAAGCATAAGAATTATCAAAATTGATGTTGAAAATGCGATCCATTATGCGATCGCATAATCAATATGCGGACCGCATAATCATCGCATAAATTCCTAAAAGATTTGTGGAGGTCAATTCTGTGGTGCAAAATGTGACCGCAGAACAGGAATGCGGACCGCATTCCCGTTGCATACCCAGGCAGAGATGTTCAGTGATTGAGACACTTCTGCGGTCCAATCTACGGACCACATTTCAACTCTGCGATCGCATACTGCGACCGCAGATCTTGCTCGGGCTTCTATTTTTTTAAATTTCAAACCTGACCCCCTTTCTAATAAAATACCCCAATCCCTCATTTTAACATACTTTCTGAGCAAAATAAGAGAGAGGGATCAGAGGGTCCTGGAGAGAGAAAGTTCATCTTCATCAAATTGATTTTTCAAAGACACCAAAGCCTGGGAAATTTAAAGTATTGTCTTCACTTCTGTTCTTGCCGGTAAAATCCCCAACTCGTTTTCCATTGATTTTCCTATTTGAACAAAAAGGGGGATTCCCATGCATTGATTCTTGAAAACCAAAGGTGGGTTTATGCATGCATGCCTTTAAAAACCAAAAATCTAGTAAGAGTAATTGGGTAGCAGTAGAGAATTGCAAAAGGAGAATTGGTAACCTAAATAGGCTCGGATAGTAAATTGTGGACTCCATTGCTAAGGCATATGTGTCAACTTGTGAACTAGATTGACGTTGCTAGACTGCTTGGTGAGTTGGGAATAGAAGTTAAAAAGCGAATTCGGCTCCAGGTATGTATGGCTAACTTTGATCCATGTAAAATCGCCTCGTTTGATGTACGTATGCTTGGTAGGTGATAGGTACGTAAATTACTTATGAATTTCTTGTGATTGGTACATTGTGATTGTGTTATGTGGTTGTAATTGAGGAATAAATGACTAAAGGAAATTATGACTAGTGCATTTGGAATAACTGTGGTAACAATATCTATGGCTTGTTGTGGGCAATTACCAATGTGACGTTAAACGTCTATGGGCTGTGGAATATGATGGAAAGAGTATTGATGGTTATGGAAACACTTGTAATATTGTTGTTGTTAATTATTGAGAAGTATTGTTGCTGACCTTTGTGAATTGTTTGTTGTTGTTGTTGTGTTGTTAGTGGATTGAAACTGTACGGTGGGATCGGGTTGTGCGCCGCAACACGAAGTAATAAGGTGTGGGTTGTGGTGATAAGGGTGGCTGAGGTAATAAGGGTGGNTGTGAAACTATTGAAGTGAAATTGTGGAAGGGGAAAACAGGAGAGTTTGTAAACTTGTTTGGCTTGATTGTTCCTTCATATGTGTTTGGTTGCTGCATCCATTACTGTTTCCTACTTATGAGTGGTTTGAGTTTACTTGGAACAAGTTTGTTCATACATACCAGTACAATTCAAATGTACTGACGTCCCTTTTGCCGGGGGCACTATATTCGTGTTATGATTGTAGGTGGATCTATAGCAGGCACTCCAGTCCACCGACCATAGCTCCTCATTACTTCCTGCCAGCTGAATTGGTGAGCCCCTTTCCTTTCGGGGCCCTGCATGGCTCATGCCGCTTCTGTTCTTGTCTTTTAGGATCCTATTTTGGTATTTGAAAAAGGTATAGCTGGAGCCTTGTTGCCGGCAAGTATTGTACTATTCCTCTTTCATCTTTAGAGGCTCCGTAGACAGGCAATGTGGGTTAAGAACTTATGTAAATATGTATTTTGTAAGTTGGGGGATGTAAGTTGTGAACCACGCTAAAGATTATCTATGTTATGTATGCTTTTATAACAAGGTGTTCCAATTATAATTAGCTGTTTCACTTGGTTAATAAGTAAGAAAAAATATGGGGTAACACGTGGGATAGGAAAGGTACCCAGGTCCGCTTGACTGGGGTTACTCAGTCGAGCATCGGTCATGTCCCTCGAATTTGGGGCGTGACATTTATATCGACGATATGCTGGTAAAATCGGCAAAGATTGAGGACCACATTAATCATTTAAAAGAAGATTTCAAGATATTGAGACGGTACGGGATGAAGTTGAATCCGGAAAAAAGCACCTTCGGCATGGCCTGGGGAAATTCCTAGGTTTCCTCATGTCATAACGAGGGATCGAAGTCAACCCTGATCAAATCAAAGCCATCGACACCACACTTGAGGTACTGACCAACAAGAAACAGGTACATAAGCTAATAGGGCGAATAGCCACCTTATCGAGATTCATTTCAGTGTCCTCAAACAAATGTCACAAGTTCTTCAACGTACTAAGAAAGGATCACGGGCTACAATGGAACGAGGAGTGCATTGACTCCCTAAGGAAACTAAAAGTGTATCTATCTTCACCACCACTACTCGTCAAAGCGAACCTAGGTGAATGTTTGCTCGTATATTTGGCAGTATCCGAAGTCGTCGTCAATGCGGTCCTGGTTCGCGAAAACAAAGGTACACAATATCCTATTTACTATATCATCAAGACCTTAATATATGCTAAGACAAGGTATCCTCACCTCGAAAAACTAACTCTGGCACTAGTCGTACCTTCACGCAAGCTTAGACCCTATTTCCAATGCCACCCCATATAAGTAATAACTACCTTACCCCTAAGAGGTGTCCTGCATAAGCCCGAGCTCTCAGGCAGACTCCCCAAACGGGCAATAGAGCTCAGCGAGCATGACATAACTTACCAACCGTGAACGGCCATCAACTCGCAGGTGCTCACTGATTTCGTCGCCGACTTCAGTGCAGATATATTGCTGGAGGCAGAACAAGAAGCGCTTCGCGCTTTCAATGTATCGACCTCTGGACCTTCTACACTGACAGTGCTTCAAACATCTCGGGATCGGGACTTGGACTCGTCCTCGAAGTACCTAAGGGCAAAGTAATTCGCCAGTCCATACGATGCCCCGAGATGACTAACAACGAGGCCGAGTATGAGGCTGTGATTGCAGGTTTGAAGTTAGACCTCAAGTACGACGCCCGACGGTTCATCCTCCATTGCGACTCTCAACTCGTTGTAAATCAAGTCACTGGGACTTTCCAAATCAAAGAGCAAAGACTGCAGAAATATCTGTCAGAAATCCACAAGCTGCTACCGGAGTTCGACGAATGCCGCTTTGATCAAATCCATAGGGCACCAACATCGAAGCAAATGGCCTCGCCAAGTAAGTTGCGGCCATCAAGAATATTAACGAGGAGAATGTGGTCACCATTCTTCATTCAGCCATAGACCACGTCGAGGTACTCTCCCTGAATCTATCTTGGGACTGGCGTAACTGCCTCGTGTCCTACCTATAGGACGGAACACTCCCTCAAGACAAAAAGGAAGCCAATAAACTCCGGACACAAGCAGCTCGATACAACCTAGTGAATCATGACCTCTACAAAAGAAAATTCGGCGGCCGCCTAGCCAAATGTCTCGGACCACATCAAACAAGGCAAGTACTAGAAGAAGTACATGATGATCTTTACGGCGCCCATCCAGGGAATCGCGCCCTCGTTCGATGCCTCATTCGTGTAGGCTAATACTGGCCTACTATGAAAAAAAACAGCAGACTACGTCCGGAGATGTGAACAATGCCAAAAGTACGCCCCTATGATGAACCAAGCAGGAGAATTGCTCCATTCGGTCACCTCGTCGTGGCCTTTCATAAAGTGGGGGATGGACATAGTCGGACCTCTACCAGTGGGACAAGGAAAGGTACATTTTCTTTTGGTTTTAACTGACTATTTCTCTAAATGGGTGGAAGTAGGTGCGCACGCTCAAATACGCGAACAGGAGGTCACCGACTTTATATGGAAAAATATCATATGCCGCTTCGGTATCCCTAAAGAAATCAGATGCGATATTGGACCCCAGTTCGTCAGAAAGAGAACGACCGAGTTTTTTGAAAAATGGTACATCAAGCGAATACTCTCCACGCCTTATCATCCCGTTACCAATGGCCAAGCCGAGTCCTCCAACAAATTGATATTAAACATATTGAAAAAGAAGCTCGAAGAAGCTAAAGGGCTATGGCCCAAACTACTACCTGAAGTATTCTGGGCCTATCGAACTATGCCAAAGTCCAGCACAGGAGAAACGACATACTCATTGGTCTACGGGACCGACGCAGTCATACCCATCAAAATCGGGGAATCCAGTCTGAGATACTCCCGTATAAGCGGAGCAGATAACGACGAAAGTAGATTGTAAGACCTAGATGAAGCTGATGAATGGAGAGACAAGGCCCACATAAGAATGATATCCTAGAAGAAGCAAGTAGAGAGATACTACAACAAAAAAGCCAAGCTAAGATCACTCAGATTCGGCGACTACGTCCTCGAGGCCAAAACATTGGCGTCAAAGGACCCGAATGAGGGAAAATTGGGAACCAAGTGGGATGGACCGTATAAAATCATAGTAGCAGCAAACAAAGGAGCATTCCAACTGGAAACAACGGAGGGCAAACTACTCCAGAACAACTGGAACGTCGCCCATCTCAAATACTTCCATTTCTTAAAGGCGTCACCTAAGTCGTACTCTTTTTCCCTCACCCAAATTTTGTCCCAATAGGGTTTTCTCGAGGAGGTTTTTAACGAGGCAGCGAGAGGGATAACCTGTGGATCGGTGCGCTGTTCATCACTGCGACCCATCATCACGGTCTCCAGGCCAAAGTAATGAAGGGACTACACAACTCAATCTCCATTGTATAAACAGAAATTTCCATTGTATGAGCAAGAATTCTCCATTATGTGAACAAGAATTCTCCATTATTTGAACAAGAATTCTCCATTATAACAATAGAAACCTCCATTATATGAAACGCCAACATCAGAATGGCCAAGGCTATCAACATTCGTTTGACCTCGCTCGAACCACGACGGATACTACTTGGACCACGGTCAAGCAACATCCCAATGGCCAAGGCCACCGACATTAGTTCGACCTCGCTCGAACTACGATGGACACTACTTCGACCACGATCGAAACAACATCCCAATGGCCAAGGCCATCAACATTAGTTCGACCTCGCTCGAACCACGACGGACATTACTTCGACCAGTCAAAGCAACATCCCAATGGCCAAGGCCATCAATATTAGTTCGACCTCGCTCGAACCACGACAGATACTACTTCGACCACTCAAAGAAACATCCCAATGTGCAAGGCCACCGATATAAGTTCAACCTCACTCGAACCACGATGGATATACTTCGACCAGTCAAAGAAACATCCAAAATGGCCAAGGCCATCAACATTAGTTCGACTTCGCTCGAACCACGACGGATACTACTTCGACCACTCGAAGAAACATCCCAATGGCCAAGGCCATAAACATTAGTTCGACTTCACTCGAACCACGACGGATACTACTTCGATCACTCAAAGCAACATCCCAATGGCCAAGGCCATCAGTATTAGTTCAATCTCGCTCTAACCACGACAGATACTACTTTGACCACTCAAAGCAACATCCCAATGACCAAGGCCATCAACATTAGTTCAACCTCGCTCGAACCACGATGGATACTACTTCGACCACTCAAAGAAACATCCCAATGGCAAGGCCATCAACATTAGTTCGACCTCGCTTGAACTACGAGGGATACTACTTCGACCAGTTGAAGCAACATCACAATGGCCAAGGCCATCAACATTAGTTCAACCTCGCTCGAACCACGACAGATACTACTTCAACCAGTCGAAGCAACATCCCAATGTCCAAGGCCACCGACATTAGTTCGACCTCGTTCGAACCACGACGGATACTACTTCGACCAGTCAAAGCAACATCCATATGGCCAAGACCTCCGATATTAGTTTGACCTCATTCGAACCACGACGGATACTACTTCGACCAGTCGAAGCAACATCCCAATGGACAAGGCCATCGATATTAGTTCGACCTCACTCGAACCACGACGGATACTACTTTGACCAGTCAAAGCAACATCCTAATGGCCAAGGACATCAACATTAGTTCGAGCTCGTTCGAAACACGACGGATACTACTTTGACCAATCGAAGTAACATCCCAATGTCCAAGGCCATCAACATTAGTTTGACCTCACTCGAACCACGACGGATACCACTTTAACCAGTCAAAGCAACATCCCAATGGCCAAGACCTCCGATATTAGTTTGACCTCATTCGAACCACGACGGATACTACTTCGACCAGTCGAAGCAACATCCCAATGGCCAAGGCCATCGATATTAGTTCGACCTCACTCGAACCACGACGAAATATATTTTTAGCGACAGTCAAAACATCCCTACCGAGACTAAGTATCATGCAATAAACTAAAAAGGAAAAATGGCGAACAAACAAAGAGACAAAAATGAAGTTTATATAAAAACAAAATGTTATTTACATTCGTCCATACGGACGGGCCCCAATACAACCCGTGCCCAAAAATTCTCAAACAAAATGAACGAACTAAAAATACTCGTCGACCCAAGAAGGGTAGGTGTCTTCATACCAATAGTCTGAATCAAGGCGGTTAACGTCATCAGAGGAGACACCCTCCCCATAATAAGTGTTAGGCTCATACCTACATGACTCGCGAGTTGTACGTGCTTCAGTATGCACCGTCTGAACCTCTGCCTCTATCGCCCGGCCCTAGGTACAAAAACCTTTATATACATCAAGCTCAGCCTCCGCATAGACCCACATCTCATACAAATAGTGAGTTGAGCCCTGACCAGTTGAAGGATGGGATGTGGAAGGCCTAGAATGCCGATCTATTTCTTCTGCCCTTGGCAGAGCCACTTGCCTTTGCAGCGAGGACAACTCCGCCCCAAGCTCCTCAATACGCCTTTCAAGCTCTGCAACCTGACCACCAGAGTCCTCTCTTTCCTGGTTCTATTTCGATCTAGATATGTGGAGGGCATCCTCCAATGAGACCATCATAGAAATGGCGGTGGCTAACTTATCAGTAGTAGCGTTTAACTCGCCCTTGAGCCCTCCAATATCTACTGTCTTGGCACTCAGCTCGGTGTTCAAGCCGGCCACCTTCAGCTGTAGGTCAGCATTCTCCACCGTCACCCTTTGACTCAGCTCAAGCTCATCCTCCCTAGACTTAAGAAGGGCCTCTAGCTCGTTGTTACGAGCGATAGCCCTCACGAGCTCCTCATCCATCTCCTCCAGCTCTGCCACCCTATGCTCCAATTAGGCCTCCCGCTGCTTAAGCCCCTTACGGAATACTTGGAAATCAGGATCCTGAAAGTATATGTCGTCCATCACTCGGTGCTTAGTATGGTATTGCTGGTATTTTGTCGATATCTTCTTGTAGAGGTCCGTCCTTTTTCGTTCACGACGATCTCTCTCCACCTCCAAGACGAGGGTCTGACTAAAAGAGAGCAAAATTTAAACACACCATTCCTATACCAATCCCACGACATGAAGAAAAGTAAGAGGAACCTACCTATAAGGCCATGTCAGTGACCTTCCGAGATAGCTCCGCATCTTTCATTGTCCCAAGAATCTCATTCTCAGGAGCGACGCATAAAGGAGCGAGGGCCAAAGTAACCTGCTCGCTATTTAGCAGCAAGTTGTAACCCTCCGGAATTATCACATGATCGCTAGATCCGCCCGTCCTCACATCCACATGAGTATCGAAACTCAAGAACTCATTAATATCCTCCGGGGCAATGTCAGAACCCGACCCGTCAACTTCCACACACGGCCCTCAGACATTGGACGATACACCCCCTTCAGTAGAATGCACTGAACTAGTTCCAGGGCCAACTCTCCCCTCATGGGCTGATCTCCCCGATAAAATGGCGTCAGCCATAAATACTAGCACCGGGGTCGTCCGAGATGCCCCATTCCTGTCACCTTCAGTGGCTACCCACTTTCCTAACTCTAATATTCTCCTCTTTCTCTCTAATGGCTAGTCACCATCAGAGGATTCATCGACATGATGCGGGGTCGGCGCCAACGAGGCTGCATCTCTCACAGTTGCAGGGACGGACGTGGTCCCTTATTGAAGAAGCAGATGACAACCCTCTCGGACAGACGCATATAAAATGTCTTGAGTATCCACGGCTTCCATAGGTCGTCTAAAAGCAAGGAAAGGTGACCTTCTCCTGCAAGCTCCCCGACCTATCATCATCAAGATTTATATGGATTAGGCAAGGTTACACGACCACCGACGTAGTGAATTAGAAGTTTACCTTAGGAAACATTTAGGCCGTAGCATTGTACGAAGGCAGTCCAGGTTTGAGTCTCCTATGCATGAGGTAGCAGACCAGTGACCTAGTTCCTAAGACCGGTAATGGGCTGGGGCGGACGAGCCATAGCTGCAAAACGAGCGATTAAAACCAATATTTGCAGAAGACGGAGAGTCTAATGAATTACGGTACTTACGAGTTTTATTCCACCTCTCTGGATAGCCGGCGGGGTTAGAGACCATGTGCTCGGTCAGAAATATTTGTGCCCGTACTTACGGCTCGCTTGGTCATCTGTCCCAACCACCAACCTTTTTGTACCACGAAGTCTTAGGTACACCATGGTTCCACTAAGGAAACCAGGTGAAAATAGGTGCAAGAGGTTATGCACGGAGACGTCGCACTCGGCTAACTCCGTATATTTAGTCATCAGAAGAAGCACCTTGAGCGTGTATGGCGTGAGCTGAGACGGACAAATAGGATAGAATCTGCAGAACTCCTCTGCCAAAGGAAAGAGAGGAAGGGCGTAACCAATCATGAAACTGTATTAATAGAAGGCATAATACTCGGGCCTATGAACATCGACATAACCCCCCTCCGCCAAAGCCATCTCCACGTGGGCTGGGATACCATCGTTTATGCAGAGAGCATCGAGGTGAGTCTGGTCTATCTCTAAAAGTATTGGGCTCAGAGTAGCGGGTGGGACCTTGTTGAAATCATTCTGAGAATGGGGATGCCTCAGATGTAACGCCTCCACTATGAGAGGACTGTCATCATCCTCCATATCCACCTCTCCGCTATCGAAGAAAGGTACTGCACTCACCGGAGCGATCTCAGTAACCTCCTCATTAGTGCGACGGGATCTCGGTATAATTTTTTTCAAATAAAGTAGGCCACACAAATGGAGGAAAAGAGAAGAAGGTTTCTGGTTAGGAATGAAAATGAAGAAATGTGAAAATAGGAGAAGAATATTAGAGGATTCTCAAGAATGGCTAAAGTTTTTGATGAAATTGAACCCTTCATCTATTTATAAGGTTGGGTGGCGCCCGAACCAAGGCGGCAGGTTTCAAATCAGCATAGGAAACCAAGCGCCAAATTGTCAGTCTTCCTGCCTCGATAACCCATACAAAGATGATACATGCGAGAGCATACGTTACCTAGGGTGGTGTGTACATCTAAACATCCCGCTAAACAAAGGTATCACCTCTTACTGGCCGCGTCATCATATTTTGACAAATCCGGATCCTTCCTAAAGGAGGTGCCAGGTCCGCTCACCAAGGACGTATCCCTTTGCGACCTCGACGAGCAAAGGGACTAATTGTACGGGTCTAAATATGACCAACCACGGCTTATAGCTACCACGACGAGCGATCGTAGGTCGACGAGTCGGCATAAGGGAATAACCCAGGGGTGGAAAGGGGGACGTCCTTGCGTCACTGTTAGATTTTCCACAGTATATAATCCTTAATTTGTCGTTCTCATAATTATGAGAAACCCCCCCC
>MU778283.1:272692-302903 GCA_026770625.1 Nicotiana glauca
CCCCCCGGTATATAAAGGGGACTTTAAGCCTTGTAACAACTAGATTTTGGAGATATACAAAATTACTCTCTCTCTACTCTTAAGAACTCTGCCTCCTTATCTCTTTATATACTTCTATTATTTCTTTGCAGTACCGATCCGAGAGTTTATTATCTTCGACTATGATTTACCCCTATTTATCTTTGATTGATTTATTTGAAAATAGTTAAAAATCTTTTAAGTCAAACACACTCAACAAGTATATTCTAGTTAAATTCATATAATCCTATATTGTCCACCCAAACTTCTCTGTAACGGAGTATTTTTATTCAACATTCACTGTAGGCAATTAGTTTGCTAGATATCCTATTTGTGAACCTCATTATAATATTTATCGTTTTGTGCTAGGTCACCAATCACATTGTGTCTAGTGAGAAAGGTACTCCATAAAGGAAATAATAACAAGCACATAAGGCTTGTTGCAATCAGTAGCACTGGTGATAGTTAATAGCTCATCGAACTATACACAAACCACTCCATAGTAATCAGTAGCATTGGGTTATCACTTGTTTCAGAAATGAATTATGCGTTCTAAGGCCTTAAAAACCTCTTTCAGCATCACCTCAATTTGCGTGTGCATCACGTGATCCTCACTTTTATCGACAACTTCTGTAGGTACGAACAAATACGGATGAACCCGAGTAATCGGGAAAAAACCTCCTTCATCACTAAGTACGGCACATAGCTATAACGTGATACCATTCGGATAAAAAAATGCTAGTGCCACTTATCAATGCCAAGTAAACCGGATTTTCGAGGAACAGATAGGAAAATAAATGGAGGTTTACATTGACAATATGTTGGTTAAGTCTCTGCGAGCAGAAGACCATTTAAAACATTTGCAGGAAACTTTTAGTGTATTGAAGAAGTACAATATAAAGCTGAACCTGGAGAAATGTGCGTTTGGAGTCGGATCAGGTAAATTCCTTGGATTCATGGTATCCAACCGGGGAATTGAGATCAACCTTGACAAGATCAAAGCCATCGAAGATATCACGGTTGTGGACAACATGAAATCCGTGCAAAGATTAACTGGACGCATAGCCGCCTTGGGCGATTCATCTCGAGGTCCGTGCAAAAAAGGCTTTGTATTATGTTTTAATTTGATGTAAATTATAAAAAAGGAAACATGTTCTATTTCAATGTAGAAAAGTCAAAGAAGAAAAAAAATCGTGAAGGCTTAGAACTGAAACTCAAACCAATTCTCTACCTTCTCTCTAGGAAGAAAATGAATAGTAATTTCGTCATCATTTTCCGGCCATAATTCCGGCATCCGGTGGTGGAATTAATCAAACTTGGTGTCAAAAGATACATATTTTCTTTACGAATTAACCAAACTTGGTGCCAAAATTGGTTTCAACTTCAGATCTATAGTCAATTTTTATAGATCTTAATGTCATTTTCATGAAGTTACTATAGCAGGTTTTCTTCTTCAGCAAATTTCAACGTTAAAGCCTTTTTTTGGTAAGAGACAGTCGCTATTGCATTTGCTATGTTCCTTTGTGAAGAGAAGTGTAGTTTTGGATGCATAGGTGAAGTGATTCACTGATTTATAGATAAAAGCTATATCATTTTGAATCAATTCTAAAATCTTTAGCAGAAGCTACTGCACTTTTTCAGTTATTCATGTTCCTGAAGAAATACTGCACAGTTGGTAGAAGTTTGCAAATTTTTTATTTTGTTATAACACTTCTACTCCAGCATCGAATTCCCATATGTGTTTGAAGTCTATTGTATCGTCGAAAATCCGGGCAGAGGTCGTGGATGACCTCCTACGTGGCGATCAGTTGAAGGAAGGTCGATCATGACCATCAAGGTTGGTGACCAGCCTCCTCTAATGGCTGTATTGCCTCCACAAGCTCCTACTGTCGTCCCTAACAATAGCACACAGACAAAAACACCATTAGATTACTCAAACATTCTTAAACCAAACACAATCAATGCGAGCATACAAAGCAATGCAAATGAGAAAACTACTATTGATCCAATCCCTTTAAGAAGAGCAGCCTTTGTTAATGGTCAGCCATTAGTTATCTTCACTGAGGCAGAAATCGAGAGAATAAATGTGATTGAAGGGCTTCAATATGCATTAGTTGGTAAGTTTGCATATGGATAGCCAGAACTGAGTGAGATTCGCCGAATTGTACAATCGCAATATGGTATAAAGGGTGAATGCAGTATTGGCTATTTGAGAGACAGACATGTCCTTATACGTATGACGTTATGGCAGGATTTTATTTATTTTACATCTAAAAGAACTCAATACGTCAAGGACAAGAATGGCCAAGAATACAAAATTCGACCTCTCATATATGATGTGAAATTTAAGGCAGGAGAAGAAACTCCAATGGCTATGGCTTGGATCTCTTTTCCAGATTTATTACTTACTTACTTTGTAAAAGAGTGTATTTTTTCACTTGCCTCTACTGTTAGGAAACTGTTACATTTGGACATGACTACTAAATAAAACTCAACCTAGTTGTGCGAGGGTCAAAGTTCTTGTAGACTTGTTAGCTAACCATCCTAAAAATGTAAGAATATACATTTTTAATAAAGCTTCAGGTGAAACAAGGACTGAATGGGTAAACATCAAGTATGATATGATTTCAAAGTATTGCAAGGAATGCAGATTGCAATGCCTTGATTATTTTGATTGTTGGAACTCTCATCCGGAACTATCACCTTATCATCAAAGCAAGCAAGGTGCTGAAAATAACAAGGAGCAGACTCAGTTACATCATAATCAACCATTGATGATCTTAATGAGTGGGAAAGTTATAGGTAATGTCAATCCACCTGGGGAACAATGGAAGGAAGTTAGAGACAATCGTATCAAGAATAATAGAAATCGAGTGATTACAGCGAAACAAATTGTACCTGTTGATTCAGCTAAAGGGCAGCAGCTGCAAGGATCTGATAGTTCGACTCAAAATAATGTACAGCTGCTTCAAGTGTCTGTTAGTAATCAGCAAAATCGTGACGCATTAGGTAAGGAAATTGTACCAGTTCGTAATAATGATCAACAAGGAAATGGAAAAACAAGAGAGAAAGTTGCTTCAGATGATGTAGTAGATACTCAACAAATTCAGATAAATAACAGGTTTGCAGCATTAGAAGACCAAGATGGTGATGAGGAAGACAATAACCAACAGGTTGTTATGAAAGAAAAAATTATTACAAGAACACCAGAAGTTAAAACTAACAATGCAAGAGGTCTAAATCCTAAAGCAGCTCATTTTACACCAAAATCAACTGGAGCAGCAAGTACATCAAAGGTAGGCAAGAAAATTATTCATAGTGAAGAGGAGAATGCAATAGGTGAAGGTAGTCAAAAAGAATCTACAACAGCTTGGATCAGTAGAACATTCAAGGAGAATAATGCTGAAACTAATCAATCCTGAGAGGAGATTCCATCGCAGGCTACTGAGATTGATGCAGCATTAAAGGTGGCCAATCATGATAGTAGACTACAGTTTGATGGTAGAACAGTTTGGAATAAACAAGATGAAGAGGATCCAGATGAAGTTGCACTTCCAGAGGGTGCTAGTGGAGAAGAGGAATCATCAGATGAAGAAAATGATCAGGAAGAGTAAAGTGTCAACAACAAAAACAAGGAACAAACAACAAGTGAAAGCATCAGGGTCAATGAGGAAGAGAATATGCAAGGAGAGAATAAGCAGACAACAACAAAGTAGAGTGAAAATCAGAAAATTTTGAGTCCTAATCCTAGCAAGGTATTACCTTCAGCTAAACCCAATATAGCTGTTGGAAAACATACTAGAGAAAAGGCTTTAGCGGCTTGTCAAGAGGAACTTAAAATAACTAAGGATTTGATGGAAGATGGAAATGGGAGGATTAATGTATCAGACAACATCCAATCATGTCACAATGAAGAAACTGACAGAAACAATGCAGATAAATAAGTCGCAGCAACAGGACAGAAAATTCAGGAAAAGAAGAGCACAGTCATGATCCATACTAATGCCCAGCAGCATTGGACAGAACCAAAGGAAAAACTAGAAGTGGAGGAGCTAAATGGTGGTAGAGGCAAAGATCTTGATGATGAATCTACTACGCAGAATTTTAAAAATGTGGCAAGGCAAGGTGATCTCTCACCTAGGCACATGGACAAAGGCAGATCTGGAGGTAGAGTCAAGAAGAAAATACAAGGGAGATACTGTAAGGCGCCGTGAAAATCCCTACTCCAAAACCCGGATCCCGTGATGCCAAGTCATGAGCATGTGTTAGCAATTCATAAATGCTCACCGCGGCGTGGACCTTTTTGGATTGAATAATGCATTAAAAAGTCAAGAATAAGTTTCCAGAAAAAAAATGCAAAAAATTCGGTCCAGAATGCGGCCGCAAATCAGGTATGCAGACCGCATATCTGCCGCAGAGTTAGTCAGAATGTTGGTTAGAATTGAAGTCAACTATGCGGTCGAAAATGCGGTCGCACAATCGAAATGTGGACTGCATAGTCGTCGTATATTTTCCTTTGAATTTTTTGAGGGTCAGTTCTGCGGTGCACTTTGCGACTGCAGAATGTGAATGCGGACCGCATTTCTGCCGCAGACTCAGTCAGAGCGCCCAATTTCTGGGGAGCATTTTGTGGTCCATTATGCGGACCGCATGTTTACTCTGTGGTCGCATATTTGACTAGGGGCTCCAATTTTTAAATTTTTAACCCGACCTCCCTATCGATATATCTGGTGTTATAGCTCATTTTAAGCATTCTTTTGAGAATTTCTAGAGGGAAAGAAAGGGGTTTTAGAGAAGGAAAGTCTCCCCATAAAATTACTCCATAAGATATGGCTAAATCCTTGAAGAAAATCAAGTGAAGACCCCTAGACCTTCATCTCAAGAGGTAAGACTTCATCACCCTTACTCTTATTTTTATTCTCAGATATAAGGGGGTCACTAGTGAGGTGATTCATGGGTATAACAATGGATTCCTTACATGCATATCAAACCTTAGAGTAGTGGGGGGTAGTGAATTAAATAAGGGTACAAAATGATATAAATAGCTCTAAAAAATGAGCCTAAGATCACATTGCACCTCTAGTGGTTGTCAATATGCTTGAACCAAGCTAGAGTATCCATCTCATCTCTAATTCTCGATTTAATTTGTAATTATTACTTAATAGATCGAAGTGCTAAGAGTTCCAAAATTTGTAAAAGAGTAAGGAAAGCTTTATTGAGGTATGTATGGCTAAAACCCCCTTTTATTTGAAATTGAGCACGGTTGGCCTTTACGAAAGTATGGTAAGAGTTGAATTGGTTAGTGTATTGACTGTTATTACGCATTAATTGATTTGCTATTATCTATACATGTACGTGAAGGATGTTCCTCAATGTGAATAATTTACCACTCTTGATAATTAGAGAAGGATGAAAAAGTACAATTATGTGTTGAAATACTTGGGCTATAAGCCAACATCGAAACAAATAGCTACTCATGCTAGCTATGTGCTCACTTACCTGTAATTGTAACTTGAATTATTATCGTATATGTGTATATGAGCACAACTTGCAAAATGAATATTGAGAAAAGGAAAAACGATGTGATAATGGTGGCCATGAGCGCCAAGGAATTTATATGATATGTCTGAAATGTGCCGATATTGAATTTTGAATAAGGGGAAATGAAATATTGATTGAGAGTTATGCCGCCAATGAGGTGACCTAACCGGTCGTGTCGTGATCGGACTCCGCTCAAGATGGCGGTGGTATTAAGAACAGTGGTGAACATGTGACGGAAATTCCCTAATATAAGTTTTTTAAATTGTATGAAAGGTTATATAAATTATATATTTGATATACCCATGTTATTTACTTGTACCTGTTTGATAGTTCTTTCAAATAAAATGGTGATTAGTTATACATACTAGTACTATTCCATGGTACTAACGTCCATTTTGCCTGGGGCGCTACATTTTTCAATGAATGTAGGTGGCTTCACAGCGAAAAGTGCCGACCGTGTGTAGCGGAGCATTTTCTACTCGAAGTCTTGGTGAGCCCCTTTTTCTTCCAAGGGGCTATATGGTGTATCTTTTGTTATTACGGGTTTCCACTTTTGAGGTATAGCTGGGGCCTTGTTGCCGGCATGGTTATGCTTATCTATTGTATCCTAGAGGCTCCGTAGACACTGGTGTGGGTTATGTACGGGTGTTTGGGGAGTCCACTATCTATGTTGTAAATCCTAAACTTGTGATTTCCATAAATTGTAACTCCAATAGAATCCTTGAAGCTAGCTTATGTACGGTAAATCTTTGCGACATGAAATGAACCAATGATGTAGTATGCACCATGTATCCTCGTCTAAATTAATGAAAAGCATGTGTTCCGTATTCATATTGATTTGGGGTAGAAAGTGTTCAGTAAGGCTTGCTCAGTCGGGTTAACTTGATTGAGCGCCGATTGCGCCTCCTGAGGTTGGGGCATGACAGAAACAAAGTTCAGTACCAGGGGTTCAAACACGAAGGACCCTATCCAAACCCAACAATTAATGATGAATGCTATCATTTGGAATGTGAGGTCAGTGAATACAAAGATATCTTTTGAGAGGCTTATTACTATGCAAAGGCAACATCATTATCACTTCATAGGAATCATGGAACCAATGCAGAATTCTAGGAAGCTAGAAACTTATAGGAGGAAAATTGATATGTTGCAGGCCTTTTCTAATGTTTCAAACAAGATATGGGTTTTTGTAGATGAGGATCATGGTGTGGAGGTGATGATTAATGCAGAACAACAGTTGACTATGAAACTGACAAGTATGGATACTCAAACTTCTTTCATTGTCACATTTGTTTATACAAAATGTGATTCTATTGAAAGAATTGAACTCTGGGACAGTATGTATTACCTCGCAAGGGACATGACCTTGCCATGGCTTGTAGCAGGAGATTTCAATGTTATTTAGGATGAAGAGGAGAAGTTTGGTGGATTGCCAGTATCAATGAATGAGGTAAATAATTTTAGGCATTGTGTCAATATATGTAACCTCATAGATTTAGGCTTTAAATGAAGTATATTCACCTGATGGAATGGGAGAGATGAAGATGATTGCATTTTTAAGAGACTTGACATAAGTCTGGAAAATCTGGAATTTCAGCAGATGTTTCCTACAATTGAGGTCACTCATTTATCTAAAACATGATCTAATAACAGTCCTATGGAACTAACATGTAACACAGATGTTATTCCATTTAAGAAGGCTTTTAGATTTCTTAACTTCTGGAAAAAACATCCTACTTTCATGGATGTGGTGAAAGAGAATTGGAAAGTTGATTTTGTTGGGGATCCTTTCTTTATGTTTAATCAGAAGCTGAAGAGATTGAAAAAAGCACTAGCTTCATGGAGGAGAAAAACATATGGCGTGGTCCTTGTTCATGAGGCAGAGTTTGAAAGAAATCCTACACAACAAAACAGACAAAGGCTGCAGAAAGTTCAATCAGAACTGATCAGATACTTGGCTCTAGAAGAGGAGTTTTGGAAGCAGAAGGCTGGTATGAAATGGTTTCAAGATGGAGATAAGAATACCAAATTTTTTCATGTACAAGTGAATGGTAGAAGGAAGAGACTCCAATTAAAAAGGATTCATAACTCAGAGGGAAACTAGTTGGAGGAAAATACTGAAATAGTAGAAAAAGCTGTGACTTTTTTTCAAAACAAATTTCATGAGGGTTCAGCTCCTACAGATTTTAGGATAATAGAGAACGTACCTCCAATGGTAGACAGTGTGCAGAATATGTCATTGATGCAACAGCCTACAAGATAGGAGATTAAGCTTGCAATACTGGTGCTGAATGGTGAAAGTGCTGGAGGACCCGATGGATTCACAAGATGTTTCTTCCACTGTTGCTGGGATATAATTGAGGAAGACATAGTTGAGATGACAAAGGCTTTCTTTAACAGCAATGACCTTCCCAGATTCATAACTCACACAAACCTGGTATTGTTGCCAAAAAAGAAACAGGTTGAAACATTTTTTGATATGAGACCTATTAGCCTTGGCAACTTCATCAACAAAGTATTTTCTTGAGTAATACATGAAAGACTGGTTGGAATGCTATCAAATCTAATTTCAGAAGAACAGGTTGGCTTTGTCAAGGGAAGAAGCATAGTAGAAAATGTATTTCTAACTCAAGAGATAGTTACTGATATCAGATTAAGGACTAAGGCAGGACCTAATGTTGTTCTAAAGCTAGATAAGATGAAAGCTTATGATAGACTGTCTTGGCTCTTTCTAACAAAGGTTCTAAGAAAGATGGGATTTGAAGAAAGGTTCATAGGCCTGATATTTGGAGTTGTCTCTAATAACTGGTACTCAGTGCTGATTAATGGACAACCCTATGGTTTTTTCAGATCAACCAGGGGTGTGAAACAAGGGGACCCATTATTACCAACTTTGTTTATCTTAGCAGCAGAAGCAATGTCAAGAGGTTTGAATGTACTACATACCAACCTGAATTTTTGTGGATATGGAATGCCAAAATGGAGTCCCAAGATCAATCATCTAGCGTATGCTGATGATACAGTCATTTTCTCTTCATCCAATGCTACTTCCTTGAGACTAGTGATGGAAGTCTTGACAACTTACGAAGATGCATCTGGTTAGTTAATCAACAGGACAAAATCAGCTATTTATTTACATGAATCAGCTAGTGAAGAAGTGATGGACAAGGTACAAACGATCACTGGGATATCTAAACAGAATTTTCCATTCACATACCTGGGCTCTCCAATCTTCTATCTCAGAAGGAAGATGGATTATTACAAGGAGCACATCACAAAGGTAATGGACAGGCTACATAATTGGAAAGGAAAGTTACGATTAATAGGTGGAAGGGCAGTACTTATAACTAGTGTGCTTCAAAGTATGCCTATTCACATGTTATCTGCAGTAAATCCACCTGCAAATGTGATCAACAGATTACACAAGATTTTTGCACAGTATTTTTGGAGTAACTCAGTTGGTGTAGCAAGCAGACATTGGGCATCTTGGAACACTCTATGCTTACCATGTGAAGAAGGTGGTGTTGGATTCAGATCCTTGCATGATATGTCCACAGCATTGTTCTGCAAATTATGGTGGAATTTCAGAACAAAACCAAGCCTGTGGAGTGCATTTATTAGTCAAAAATATTGCAAAAAGATCAATCCCATGACAGTACCTTGGAGACATGGATCTCATATGTGGAGAAAGATGATTGAATGCGGAGATCGTATTGAGAATCAGATATTATGCCAGCCTAAGAAGGGATCTTCATTATTCTGGTTAGAAAATTGGACAGGCCTGGGAGCTCTATATTTTGTCACACCATTAGATTTTGCATGCAATGAGTCAATTCATAACATCTATAATGTGGTAAAAAAGACAATAGGATAAGGAACAGTTCAGGGAGATCTTACCAAATGATCTTGCCACTCATATTCTGGAGAACTTCAAACCACCAGCAGCGGATGTTCTTCTTGACAAACCTGTATGGATGCTTGAGACTAGGGGACAGTTCAGTGTGAAGTCGGCGTGGGAATACTTGAGAAGAAGGAATGAGCCCTGTAATGCATATATAAAAATCTGGGTGAAAGGTCTTCCTTTTAAGATTGCATTTTTCATGTGGAAGTTAGGGAGAAACAAATTACATCTCGATGATTTCTTTAGAAGGCTGGGATACTCAATGGCATCCAAGTTTTGGTGCTGTGCAGAACCAAACGAAGAGACAATGCAGCACTTTTTCTTTACATCAAGACCTGCCAAAACATTATGGCAATTATTTTTAGGACAAGCAGGAATTGCAACAGATGGAATTTCTTTTCACCGGGCTATAATTAGATGTTGGACAACTGATGTTTTACCTCGACTGTAGCCTATTCTTCAGTCTTTACCATCAGTGATAGTGTGGGAATTGTGGAAAAGAAGGAACAGCTACAAACATAGAGATGCAGTCACAGTTACTAGAGTGATTTACCAGATATCATCGACTATGCAAGCCTTAGTCAAGCTCAGGAAACTAGGAATGCAGAATGTACCTCATAAGTGGCCAGACCTACTCAATATGATGTAGAATTACACACCATCTCTGCAATACACTAAGTTCTTTGGGATTATCTGAGTGAAGGATGGATAAAAGTGAACACTGATGGGGCTTCGAGCGGCAACCCAGGCAGAAGTGTTATTGGCTATATATTGAGGAATGAAGAGGGGGATGTTATATTTGCTTGTGGAAAGGAAATTCAGGAAGGGACAAACATAACTGCAGAAGCAAGGGCACTGCTGGAGGCAATGAAATACTGCATAGAGAATGACTATGTGCTAATCGAACTACATACAGATTCAATGTTACTTAAGAAGGTCTTAGATGGAGAGTGGACTGTTCCATGGAGTATTGATGTGGAAGTGGAGGAGATGAATGTTTTGATGAATAGGAGAAATATAATAGTGTCCCATACTCTCAGAGAAGGTAATAGATTAGCAGACTATATGGCTAACCATGCACTTGATCAGGGAACAATTGAAGCTCATAATTTCTGGGAGCTAGGCACTCAAGGAAGGAAGATAGTGAATGATGATAAATCAAGATGCACTTATCTGCGTGTAAAAGTAATGAGAAGATAAGATAGGAAGGGGTAAGAAGGTGGAGGAGAATGGTGATAGTAATGGGAGGCTTGGAATAGAAAGCCACAAGTGCAAAAGCAAGGCAGTATACACGTTATGGTCAAATCAGTGGGGAGGAGATCATAGAATATAGTTTTTACACTAACAGTTTGGTATTTTGTGCAGGTAAAGCTATGCCATATATACTTTATTTTCTAATGACTCTCCAGTTGGTGGTATTAGTACATGATACTCAATCCAGCGGGGGAAGTTTAAAATAATGTATAGAATGGCAACAAGGATGACCACAGATCGTAAAACTTCAGTGGAATGTAGACCCCTTTTCGAAAAAGGATATTTTTTCTCTAAGCACAACTGGAGACAATATGCATTGGAGTTACAACCAACATGGTGGAGATCACGTTATTTCAAGGAAAAGCTAGATTTAAAAATAAAAATACAATCGCAGCTTTCAAATTGTTTAATGCACGGGTGTTTCAATGGACAACATGAACGCCTATTGCATTGGGAATATGCAATGTTAGAGAACAAAATCCTTTGGGGGAACAATGAAAAAGGACGATGGAATATTGTTAATGAAGATCCAGTTGGTTTTTTAAATGCACAGATGCACATGCTAATTTTTATTATAATCTGTGACCAAAGCATTCCAACACGATGCAAGAATATTAACGCCCATGCTCAGTCGACACAGCTTTTGAGCTTTGATGCTTTTGTTATTTTAATCCAAGCATGGATGCAAATTTTATGAAATGGGATTCTCAATGTAGGCATGTGCTATGGGATTTAAAAATAGGATCTTTGCGTGTAGTGTTCTATGAGAATGTTGCGGACAAGTAGAGACAATGGGAATGCAATTGTGGAATCCTAGATCCTATAAGGTCCCTCACAAGGACCAACAAAGGAATGGACTTAAAATATTACACAAAGTACACGCCTGGAATTTTAAAGTACTATGGCGCATCCAAATTTTGCTATGGAGTGCACGTGATTCTCCTTAAAATGGGAGCATAGGAATCGCAAGCATGTGCTGTAGGATTTTAAAAATAGTTTCAGACATGGATGCAAATGCCAAGGACCTTGGTCCTCTCGATAGGCATGTGATTGGGAATTTGGGACGCAATGTCTCATGGAGGTATATTGCACGCACAGGGGAGCTATTTTTTGATAGAAGAGGAAGATACAATGGCGACAGTAGGAACAAAAATATTCAAGGCGTGGTTACATTTGCATCAACAAACCACAGCTGAATAGAGGTAATGTATAGTGTTTTTAGCAACAAAGGCAATTGTGATCGAGGAAAGCGAGAGGTCACGCACGAAAGGGAGATATGCATGAAAGGGGCTACTTTCGCAAAACATGGAACTGGGCAGCAATTTGATACAAGAAGCGGCTACAAATGCAAACTACTAATTTCAATCCGGAATTGGGTCACTATGGACTGGAGATACAACGTGGACATGGGCTCACTTGGACTAGTTTTTTTAAATTTACCAAAGCTTAGTCGGCCTAATGTGATATCAATTTGAGTATTATGCTCAATCTTGATAGTACGTTACATTAGAGTGCAAAGTTTATTTCCTTTCATTGAAGGAAGACAATGATAATTTCCTAATTATCGTATTTACTTTTCTATTATTAATAAAAAAAACTAGCCCTAGGCGTGTGCCTAGCGGATTTCCAAAAAAAATAGACGGGAAAAAAACTAGAATTGGAGTAGGATTCAAGACCGATTATTAGAGTTTTTTTGTGTGTTTCATATGCTCCCATAATATACATGCTTTTTTTATATTCACCATTATTAATAATAGAATTCTATTTATGGTGAATGTCCATATTTAGAGAGATTTTAGGGTTTATTACTTGGTGGCTAAGTCAATCTCTCCCTATAAATAGAGGGTTCTATTCCATTGTAATTCATCCCATATCAATAAGAATTCCCTCTCTATCTACTTTGCTCTACAATACTCTCCTTCTTTTATTATTTCATAACACGTTATCAGTACGAGACTCTAACCAATTGAGTAGAAGCTTTGGGATTGAGCATAATGATTGTCAATTATTCCATAAACTTACTTCATGATTAAATTTTGGATTTAAGGTAAGTATTTTACTTTATTTTTCTCTTTTAAATTCTTGAAATTCTATAATTTGATTTTATATACAAGCAAAGATAACAAAGTTTGATTATAACTCTAATGTAGTTTAAGAAATTATAACCACCTGAAATGGTAAAATTTCTATATCTTGTCATGATCAAAGTCATGTATGATCATCATGAGCACAAGAAGTGAAAACCTGTCCCATTGAATTTGCTCCATTCTCAGTCCCTTAAGAGAATGTGCTAGCAGTATGTGATAAGTCTGAAAGAAGACATAATTATTACTACGAATGTATCAATGGATGTGGACGTGGCAATAGACGAAATTATAATCGTCATCATTGTGATAATGAGAATAATAAGGATTCTCAAAATAATCCTTCACTCTGTGAAAATAATATTTGTCATCGATTTGACATGATATTTCATAAAGCACATATAGATGATTATGGTCCATTCATGATGTGAATGTGACAATATCTTATTTATGAATACATATTTATTCATGGAAGAATAAGAATGTACTAGTGGTAGGAATATACCGCACTCACCTCTAAAAGGAGGTTTGAGATGATATAAGAAAATAATATCATTGTTATGGCATAAATGGTCATTGGTCACGTACTTATTGTACGCCAAAATATTTTGACAATGTGATTACTAAAGGACAACAATAATGCAAGAAACATATCTTGCGTATAATTTTGACCATGACCATAATGGTATAACTTTCTCCTTAAAAGAGATATTCCCCATATGGATATTGATGAATATGTAATAGGACAAAATTAATTGAGAAAGCTGCAAGAACCAATTATACTATTTTGGAGAAACACAATTGATTACCAATAAGGTATTATGTTGTAGTAAGTGTCAAAGTGTCACGACCCCAACCTGGTCATGATGGCGCCCAGCACACTACTAGGCAAGCCCGACCATTTATAACAATAACCCCATTAATTAAACAGATGAAGGTAAATGCCATTTAAGTCAAGGCCTAAAATATTGATAATTATGCGGAACAAAAATCAAACAAATACCGATGCAGCCCAACATGGACCCAGTGTCACGAACATGAGCCTCTAAAATACAGAGTAACATCCTACTATAAAGTCTGTCTAAAAGCTGATAATGCGAAAATAAAAGGATAGGGATAGAAAAGGAGAATCAACGGCTGCGAACGCCCTGCAGCTACCTCAAGTACTCCCGAAATAAGAACTCTGGAAAGCTGATCAAAGATCACTCAGTCTGTGAATGCCCTGGATCTGCACACAAGGTGCAGGGAGTAAAGTGAGTACTCCGACCCAATGTGTAATAAACATAACTACAGTCTGAAAGTAAGAAAATGCAAAAAATGCACAAAGTAATCTATATCTAGCAGTTTAGATCAATATCAGTGAAACGGTAACCAACAAGTAATACAGTCAAGGAATAATGCATGAAAAGATGCAACACAGATAACGGTACACTCTAGTACCCGCTACGGCGTGCAGCCCGCTCCACTTATTTAACGTCGACGGCGCTCACTGGGGTGTATACAGACTCCGGAGAGGCTCCTACAGGCCAAGCGCAATATCAGCCATATCGTGGCATCAAACAGGCACTCGGCCTCAATATCAATACATATATCATCGCTGCGGCGTGCAGACCGATCCATATCAAAGGGAAACATCCTCACTATCAGGTCCCCGACCCATCTCAGTCAAATAAGTTCACAGCCAATCGGGCATGACATACTATAGGGATCTCAGCCCTTATATCCTTTTTCCATTTAATATTTATGTATAAGCACAGTTATTATATTGTTTTTAACAGTTGAAAGCATGACTGAGAGTATTTGTTATGCACACAAGTGAGGAAAACACATAAGGATCCCCTAAGGATTCTACAGGTCAGCACAAGGCCCCAAACACGGCAACAAGCCCAATTCACAGTGATAAAGTATGCGTCTCAATCGCAAATATAATAGAAATTAACACTCAGGATGGACAAGGTCTCAATCCCCAACAGTAAACGACCCCGCACTCATCGTGGAATGCGTGTCATGCCTCAATATAGCGTTACGATGTGAAAGTCCGGGGTTTCAAACCCTTAGAGAAGCATTTACATCAATTACTCACTTCTAGCCGACCAAAGACTAGCTCGCAATTCCCTTTCCTCTCAAATCGACCTCCTCACGCGCTGGCAAAAACCACAATGAATACATTACAATAGGCTAAGGGAAAATAACCCAATCGAAAAGACTCAAAAAATATCGAAAATCACGAAATTTGCAAAACCCGAGCCCCGAGCCCACTTCTCGAAAGTCAGAATTTTTTTATACCAAAATGTTCCTTGTCTCGCCACGAGTCTATACATAACAACTTCACAAGAATCGAAGTCCATTTGACCCCTCAAATCCCTAGTTTAACTCTCTTTAAGTTTCAAGCCCTAGCCTCCATTTTTAACCTTTAATTCCTTAGGTTTTCAATGTTAATCCATGTTTATACACCATAATAACATAGTCTAAGCCCAAGAATCCATACCTTATGATAGCCCTTGAAACCCTCTTCAAAAATCGCCCAAAACCTTCTTAGTCCGAAGTGGAAATGTTATGCTCTTTAAAAAATTTGCGAAGGTTAAATTAAAAGCTTCTGCCCAGGCATTTTCGTTTCTACGGCACCAAAACCGCTTCTCCAGTTACCGCTTTTGCGGCAATTATTCCGCTTCTGCGGAAGTCACTTAAGTGCCACGACCGCTTCTGCGGTCCAGATATCGAACCAGCGGAACCGCTTATGCGGGCTCTTGTCCGCTTCTGTGGAAAGGTCAAGCCCCCACTAGAACCGCTTCTGCGACCTCCCCGCCGCATCTGCGGAACCACTTATGCTGTCCCTTTTCCGCAGATGCTGAAATGACAGAACCAGCAAATCCCAAAACATGCAACAAACTCCAAACTCTCCATTTAATCATCCGAACTCACCCCGAGCCTCCTGGGAACTCAACCAAAAGCACTGACATGATCTATTACTTTATTCAAACTTGCTCGAATCATCAAATCACTATCTTTAATATCAAAATCATCAAATTTCACCAAATCAAAGGCTAAGTTTATCAAATTCTTTGGAAACTCACATTCGATCAAAAACCCAACCTAACCACCTCCGATTCAACTGAAATTTTGCACACACATCACAGATCACCTAACGAAGCTACTGCAACTCTCGGAATTCCATTCCGACCCTCGGATCAAAATCTAACCTATCAACCGGATAACGCCAAAATTCTTACTTCGCAAATTCAAGCCTAATTCTACACCGAACCTCCAAAATTACTTTTGATTGCGCTCCTAAGCCTCAAATCATCCCCCGAAGCTAACCAAATCGTCGAAAATCACATCTGAGCCCTCTAACTCATAAGTCAACTTCCGGTTGTCTTTTCCAAACCAACCTCCCATTAAAGAGACTAATTGCCTATTTTCCTACCAAATCCAATCCGAATCAACTCAAACTCATCCAACACACATAATAAATCATGAAGAAGCAATGAACGGGAAAAACGGGATGGAGACACATGAGACGACGGGTCGGGTCGTCACATCCTCCCCAACTAAAACAAATGCTCGTCCTCGAGCTGGTCAAGAAACATACCTGAAGTCTCAAATAGGTGAGGGTATCTGCTCCGCATCTCCTGCTCGGTCTCCCAAGTAGCCTCCTCCACGGGCCGACCTTTCCACTGTACCTTCACCGAAGCTATATCCTTTGATCTCAATTTTCGAACCTGATGACCCAAAATAGCCACTAGCTCTACATCATATGTCAAATCATCATCCAACTGAACTGTACTGAAGTCCAAGACATGAGACTGGTCCCCAACATACTTTCGAAGCATGGAAACGTGGAATACCGGATGAACGCCCGACAAGCTGGGTGGCAAAGCAAGCATATAGGCCACCTCCCAAATCCTCCTAAGCACCTCAAATGGTTCGATGAACCGTGGACTCAGATTCCCTTTCTTTCCAAACCTCATCACACCCTTCATGGGTGAAACCTTCAGTAAGACCTTCTTACCCACCGAGTAAGATACATCTTGAACCTTCCGGTCCGCATAACTCTTCTGACGCGACTGAGTTGTGCGAAGTCTCTCCTAAATCACCTTCACTCTCTCTAAGGCATCCTGGACCAAATCTGTCCCCAGCAACCTAGCCTCGCCGGGCTCAAACCAACCGACCGGAGATCTACACCGTCTCCCGTATAAGGCCTCATACAGTGCCATCTGAATGCTAGACTGATAGCTATTGTTGTAGGCAAACTCTGCAAGAGGTAGAAACTCATCCCAAGAACCTCCGAAATCAATCACACAGGCACGCAACATGTCCTCTAATATCTGAATGGTACGCTCGGACTGTCCGTCTGTCTGAGGATGAAACACTGTGCTCAGCTCTACCTGCGTACCCAACTCTCGTTGAAAAGTCCTCCAGAACTGGAAAGTAAATTGAGTGCCTCTGTCCGAGATAATAGTAACTGGAACCCCATGCAATCGGACAATCTCACGAATAAAGATCCCTACCTGCAGCTCCGAGGAATATGTAGTACATTCTAGAATGAAATGCGCGGACTTGGTCAGCCGATCCACAACAACCCAAATCGAGTCGAACTTCTTCAAAGTCCGAGGAAGACCACTCACGAAATCCATAGTAACTCTCTCCCATTTCCACTCAGGAATAACCATCTACTGAAGCAAACCGCCCGGTCTCTGATGCTCATATTTTACTTGCTGACAATTGAGACACCAAGCCACAAATCCCACAATGTCATTCTTCATTCTCCGCCACCAGTAGTGCAGTATCAAGTCCTGATACATCTTCGCGGCCCCCGGATGGATGGAATACCGCGAGCTGTGGGCCTCCTCAAGAATCAAATCTCTAAGCCCATCCACATTGGGCACACAAATCCGTCCCTGCATCCTCAATGCACCATCATCACCTATAGTCACATCTATAGCATCTCCATGCTGAACTCTGTCCCTGAGGACAAGCAAATACGGATCATCATACTGGCGCTCTCTGATGCGATCATACAAGGATGACCGAGAAACCACGCAAGCGAGTACCCGACTGGGCTCTGAAATGTCTAGTATCACCAACAGATTGGCCAAAGCCTGAACATCAATTGCAAAGGGCCTCCCCCAACTGGGATATACGCCAAACTCCCCATACTAACTGCCTTTCGGCTCAAAGCATCGGCCACTACATTGGCCTTTCCCGGATGATACAAAATGGTAATATCATAGTCCTTAAGCAACTCGAGCCACCTCCGCTGCCTCCAATTAAGATCCTTTTGTTTGAACAAATGCTGAAGACTGCGATGATTGGTGAATACCTCACAAGATACTCCATATAGATAGTGCCTCCAAATCTTCAAGGCATGAACTATAGCTGCCAATTCTAAGTCATGAATGGGGTAGTTGTTCTCATGGGGCTTCAACTGACGAGAAGCATAAGCAATCACTCTACCCTCCTGCATCAATACACAGCCAATCCCGACTCTCCAAGCATCACAATAAACAGTGTAAGGACCTGAAGATGATGACAAGACTAATACTGGAGCTGTGGTCAAAGTTGTCTCGGGCTCTAAAATCTCTCCTTGCACTTGTCCGACCATACAAACGGAGTACCCTTCTACGTCAACTTAGTCAAGGACGAGGCAATAGATGAGAAACCCTGGATGAACCGGCAATAATAACCTGCCAAACCGAGGAAGTTACAAATCTCTGTGGCCGAGGACGGTCTAGGCCAACTCTGAACCGCCTCAATCTTCTTTGGATCGACCTGAATACCATCACTGGACACCACGTGTCCCAAGAAGGCCACGGAACCAAGCCAAAACTCACACTTGGAGAACTTGGCATACAATTGCTCCTCTCTTAATCTCTGTAATACAACTCACAAATGCTCTGCGTGCTCCTCCTAACTACGTGAGCATACCAATATATCATCAATGAATACAATAACAAACCAATCCAGATACAGCCAAAATACACTGTTCATCAGATGCATGAACGCTGCCGAGGCATTGGTCAGCCCGAAAGACATAACCAGAAACTCATAGTGACCATATCTAGTCCTGAAGGTCGTCTTAAGAACGTCTGAATTCTTGATCTTCAATTGGTGATAGCCCAAACGGAGATCAATCTTAGAAAACACCCTCGCTCCCTGAAGTTGGTCGAATAAATCATCGATGCGAGGCAGGGGATACTTGTTCTTCACTGTCACTTTGTTCAATTGCATGTAGTCAATGCACATTCTCATTGTGCCATATTTCTTCTTCACAAATAACACAGGTGCACCCCACGGTGACACACTAGGCCGAATAAACCCTTTTTCTAGGAGTTCTTAAAGCTGATCTTTCAATTCGTTTAACTCCGATGGTGCCATACGATACGGTGGAATGGAAATGGGCTTGGTGCCCGACTACAAGTCAATACCAAAATCAATGTCCCTATCCGGGGGCATATCCGGCAGGTCTGCAGGAAATAAATCAGGGAAATCCCTCACAACGGGAACAAAACCTATATTGGGAGCCTCAGCTCCAACATCACGCACGAAAGCCAAATATGATAGACAATCCTTCCCAACCATACGCTGGGCTTTCAAGAAAGATATAAGCCTACTAGGGACATAGTCAGTCATACCACGCCACTCGATCCTCGGAACACCTGGCATCGCCAAAGGGACTGTCTTTGCATGACAGTCTAGAATAGCATGACACGGAGATAACCAGTCCATGCCCAGAATAACATCAAAGTCTACCATGCTCAAAAGCAATAAATCAACTCGGGTCTCCAGACCCCCAATAGTAACAAGACAGGACCAATAAACATGGTCTACAACATAGTATCACCCACCGGGGTAGATACGTGCACAGGTAAAGCAAGACACCCCCGGGTCGTACCCAAATGATGAGCAAAATATGATGACACATAAGAATAGGTAGAACCGGGATCAAATAAGACAGAGGTATCTCTGTGGCAGACTGAAATAATACTTGTGATAACAGAATCTGATGCAAGGTCATCTGTCCTGCCTGGAATAGCATAAAATCTAGCCTGGCCTCTGCCCCTAGGGCGACCCCTGGCTGCCTTGCCTCCGCCCCTCTCTGACTAGGCTGGTGCTGAAGAAACTGGAGCAGAAGACGAGGGCTGATCCCTCTGCTGAGACTGACTACCACGACGTCGAGGACACTGCTTCCTCATATGGCCAAACTCTCCACACTCGAAGCAAATACCAGATGCTGGAGAAGGGGGCTGAAGGGAACCTCTCGCACCAGAATGACCAGCCGATGCTCTCTGCGTAGAAGAACCGTGAGCTGAAGGGGCATATGACGAGCTCTGAGCTAGGAGGGCACTAAGTGAAGACTGGCCTTGCTGGAACCCTTGATGACCACGGGCTGAAGACGCCCCACGATACTCGGGACGAGCCGACTGATGAGGCCTGAAAGAACGACCTCTGCTCTGCTGACCCTGGCTCCTAGACGGAGCACCGCTGAAGCTACCCGATCCACGAGGCCTCTTGGCCTCCCTCTCCTCTCTCTCCTGACGTCGAGCCATCTCAATATCACGAGCAATATCCACTGCATCCTCAAAGGTATGAGTCAGAATCCTCTCTCGGGTCATCAAAATACGGACGGGATAAATAAGTCCGTCCACAAACCTCCTAATCCTCTCCCGATCAGTCGGGACCATCCATGGAGCATAACGAGCCAACTCCGAAAATCTCACCTCATATTGTGACACAGTCATATATCCCTGACGAAGAAACTCAAACTGCCTCCAGAGCTCCTCCCTCTGAGACTGTGGTACCCACTTCTCCAGGAAGAGAGTGGAGAACCCCTGCCATGACAAAGGCGCTGCACCCACAGGCCTATGCCACTCATATGCCTCCTACTAAGTGAAGGCTGCTCCAGAAAATTGAAAAGTAGTAAATGATACCCCGCTCGCCTCCAAGATCCCTGTTGTCCGAAGCATACGTCGACACTTATCGAGAAAACCCTGGGCATCCTCGCCCGGAACACCACTGAAAGTAGGAGGTAAGAGCCTACTGAACCTCTCAAGACGACGATGCTCATCATCTGACATAGCTGGAACCACATCATCCTGAACCGGTGCAACCGGCTGAACTGGGGCAACCTGCTGAACTGGTGGTGCCTCTGGTGCCTGCAAACCCTGCACTACCTGCTCAGGCGTGCGAGCAGAGCGGGTCTGATTACCTCCCCCGGCCTGCGAAGTAGCTGCTGCAGTAGTGGATGAGACTGCCTGAGCCAGTCCAGTGCAAACTGATAGAATCTGAGCTAGGGCCTCCTGAAGACCCGGAATCACAATAGGCACAGTTGGTGCCTGAACAGGTGCTACTGGAGCCTCTACTGCTAGAGCCTGATCCTGAGCCAGGGCAACCGGTGGGTCAATAGGTGTTGCCCCCTCGGCAATGCCTCGACCACGACCGTGTCCACGGCCTCGGTGGCCTCAGTAGGTGGTAAAGGTGGTTGTCCGCCACGTTTGGTAGCACGGGTTCTCCCCATCTACGAGAGAACAGGATAACAGAATTTAGATCTCGGGTCAACAAAGTCGCACGATAAGAATTCAAAGAATATGAAGTCTCCTAAAGGTTCTGCAACCTCCCGAAGATAAGTACAGACGTCTCTGTACCGATCCGCGAGACTCTACTAAATCGGCTCATGACTCGCGAGACCAAGTAACCTAGGCTCTGATACCAACTTGTCACGACCCCAACCAGGTCATGATGGCGCCCAGCACACTACTAGGCAAGCTCGACCATTTATAACAATAACCCCATTAATTAAACAGATGAAGATAAAGGCCATTTAAGTCAAGGCCTAAAATACTGATAATAATGCAGAACAAAAATCTATCAAATACAGATACAGCCCAACATGGACCCGGTGTCACGAACATGAGCCTCTAAAATACAGAGTAACATCCTACTACAAAGTCTGTCTAAAAGCTCATAATGCGGAAATAAAAGGATAGGGATAGAAAGGAGAATCAACTGCTGTGAACGCCCTGCAGCTACCTCAAATGCTCCCGAAATTAGAACTCTGGAAATCTGGTCAAAGCTCACTCAGCCTGTGAATGCCCTAGATCTGCACACAAGGTGCAGGGAGTAAAGTGAGTACTCCGACCCAGTGAGTAATAAACATAACTATAGCCTGAAAGTAAGAAAACGCAGAAAATGCACAAAGTAATCTATATCTAGCAATTTAGATCAATATCAGTGAAACGGTAACCAACAAGTAATACAGTCAAGGAATAATGCATGAAAAGATGCAACACACATAACGGTACACTCTAGTACCCGCTGCGGCGTGCAGCCCGCTCCATTTATTTAACGTCGACAACGCTCACTTGGGGTGTATACAAATCCGGAGGGGCTCCTACAGCCCAAGCATAATATCAGCCATATCGTGGCATCAAACAGGCTCTCGGCCTCAATATATATATATATATATATATATATATATATATATATATCATCGCTGCGGTGTGCAGCCCGATCCATATCAAAGGGAAACATCCTCACTATCGGGTCCCCGACCCATCTGAGTCAAATAAGTTCACAGCCAATCGGGCATGCCATACTATAGGGATCTCAGCCCTCATATCTTTTTTCCTTTTAATATTCATCTATCAGAACAGTTATTATATTGTTTTTAATAGTTGAAAGCATGACTGTGAGTATATGTTATACACACAAGTGAGGAAAAACATATAAGGATCCCCTAAGGATTCTACAGGTCGATACAAGGCCCCAAACACGGCTATAAGCCCAATTCACAGTGATAAAGTATACGTCTCAATTGCCAATATAATAGAAATTAACACTCGGGACGGACCAAGTCACAATCCCCAACAGTAAACGACCACGCACTCATCGTGGAATGCGTGTCATGCCTCAATATAGCGTTACGATGTGAAAGTCCGGGGTTTCAAACCCCTAGAGCAGCATTTACATCAATTACTCACCTCTAGCCAGCCAAAGACTAGCTCGCAATGCCCTTTCCTCTCAAATCGACCTCCTCGCAAATCGAATCTGGCCAAAACCACAACGAATACATTAAAATAGGCTAAGGGAAAATAACCCAATCGAAAAATATCGAAAATCACGAAATTTGCAAAACCCGAGCCCCGGGCCCACTTCTCGAAAGTCAAAAATTATTTATACCAAAATGTTCCTTGTCTCGCCACGAGTCTATACATTACAACTTCACAAGAATCGGAGTCCATTTGACCCCTCAAATCCCTAGTTTAGCTCTCTTTAAGTTTCAAGCCCTAGCCTCCATTTTTAACCTTTAATTCCTTGGGTTTTCAGTGTTACTCCATGTTTATACACCATAATAACATAGTCTAAGTCCAAGAATCCATACTTGATGATAGCCCTTGAAACCCTCTTAAAAAATCGCCAAAAACCCTCTTAGTCCGAAGTGGAAATGTTATGCTCTTTCAAAAATTCACGAAGGTTAAATTAAAAGCTTCTGCCTAGGCCTTTTCGCTTCTACCGCACCAAAACCGCTTCTGCAGTTACCGCTATTGCGGGAATTATTCCGCTTCTGCGGAAGTCACTTAAGTGCCATGACCGCTTCTGCGGTCCAGTTATCACACCAGCGGAACCGCTTATGCGAACTCTTGTCCGCTTCTGTGGAAAGGTCAAGCCCCCACTAGAATTGCTTCTGCGACCTCCCCGCCGCATCTACGGAACCGCTTATGCGTTCCCTTTTCCGCAGATGCGGAAATGACAGAACCAGCAAATCCAAAAACATGAAAAAAACTCCAAACTCTCTGTTTAATCACCCAAACTCACCCCGAGGCCCCCGGGACCTCAACCTAAAGCACAGACATGATCTATTACTTTATTCAAACTTGCTCGAATCATCAAATCACTATCATTAACATCAAAATCAACAAATTTAACCAAATCAAAGCCTAAGTTTATCAAATTCTTCGGAAACTCACATTCGATCAAAAACCCGACCTAACCACCTCCGATTCAACTGAAATTTTGCACACACATCACAAATCACCTAACGAAGCTACTGCAACTCTCGGAATTCCATTCCGACCCTCGGATCAAAATCTCACCTATCAACCGGATATCGCCAAAATGCTAACTTCGCCAATTCAAGCCTAATTCTACACCGAACCTCCAAAATTATTTCCAATTGCGCTCCTAAGCCTCAACTCATCCCCCGAAGCTAACCGAATCATCGAAAATCATATCCGAGCCCTCTAACTCATAAGTCAACTTCCGGTTGACTTTTCCAAACCAGCCTCCCCTTAAAGAGACTAATTGCCCATTTTCCTACCAAATCCAATCCGAATCAACTCAAACTCATCCAACACACATAATAAATCATGAAGAAGCAATAAACGGGAAAAACGGGACGGAAACACGTAAGACGACGGGTCGTGTCGTTACACAAAGAAACTTATTCAGTTACACGAAAGCGGTTGATTATATTGAGACTATAAATAAAGGAAAGATTTAATATCTTCTATTATTATAATTTGTAGCGGAGCAATATATATGTGAAAAGCTATCCGCTTTATTCTCCTGTTTGTACTACACAAATAAAAGAATACCATAATAAAGTGAATGTTTATTAATATAAAAACCCATATCATAATAAACTTGGAGTTTATTGATAATTGCAGACGTCATGGTGTAAATCTGAAGTTTATCAATTTTGATAATATATTCAGTTGGCATAATTGGTTTAGCCATATCAATTTAAGTATGATGTGCAAAAATAATAGAGAATTCACATGGGTAAATATTAAAGAGCTTGAAAGTTCTTTACGAATTCTCTCACGTTGTTTGTTCTTATTAATTTATAGACCAACTAAAATTGGGATTGAATCCAATGAATGCTGGAAATATCAAAGGTGTGTAGACATGTAATTATTTACCCTCCCCAAGATTTTTTATATTTTAGCATGTAAATATTTAATTTAGGCCTAATAGCGTTATTTTAACTAAATTTTACTATTTCACTTTATTTTATTACAAGAAAATAAAAAATTACAAAATAGGTTCATTAATATTTTGTAATCATTTTAATCTTAAAAAATACAAAAATAGTATTTTATCTTTATTTTTATATAATCTTAAAAACACAAAAAATAGTTTTATGTTTTATAGTTTAGTTCAATTAATTAAAATTAGTTTTATATTTTTATATTATAATCGTACATAATTTTAGAAGGACGAATTAGTTTTAGCTTGGTTTATCCCGTTTTTATAAATCTTGTAGTTTATTTTTTTAGTCTTTGGCCCAATTTTCTAGCCCATAATCCCTAGACCCATACCTCTGACATAATCCTTATCCCTATATAGTCTTTGGCATCTGTTAGCCGAAGTTCGCGCATCCTCCTAAAAATTTAAGTACATGCTTACCAATTTTTTATATATCTTGTTACTCCTTCTGAACAAATTTTTAGCTTATTTATAATGACATGGCCAACAATCTGTTCAAGGAGTCCGTGATTGTGTTTGGCCATCTTTACATTTGTTTGTCATACCTTTATTTTTATTTTTTTTCATTTCTTCTCCTATTCATTTCTTGAAATTTGCTAATGTGATGTATTCCTTGGTTTTCAGCCAAGGAAGTGCTCTTTTAAATATTACGTCTGGTGGAAATACGAGGGTAAATGCATGTCAGCACCTCTATGTTTCTTTTCACTCCTCCGTTATACCTAATGCGAGCACGTGATTTTTGTCACGCTTAAATTACTTCTATAACATTCCTTAGAATTAGGATTTTTCTTTTATTATTTGAATTTTAGAAATTAATTGTATGATTTTGTGCCTTGTTTGCATGTTGTGTGCATTTCAATTGATATAATTCCAAAAATACAAAATAGTACGCATTCAATATTACACAAATAAAGAAAATAACAAAAATAGTTCTTTTTTGCATTTTTTACTTTTTAATTTCTGAATTTGTCATAGTTTTCTTTTAAATTAGGACCTAGTTAATTTTTTTTTTAAAATAGTTTGTTTAGTTTTGGAATTTAATTAGATATTTTTGTTTTCAATTTTGTATTTAACAAAAATCTGAAAAAATAAAAAAAATGAGAAAAATGAAAAGAGATTAAAAAAAAGAGAAGAAAAGAAAATAATGAGTCTTTAATTAAAAAAATGCTCAATTTTGGGCTAACTCATGAAAAACCAAGCCCAACCAAATTTTCCCTTTGAATCCGTCCAAAACAATCCAGATACCCGGCCCAAATCACGCTCCAACCCGGTCCAGACCCCCTATATACAAAACGATGTCGTTTTAGTTTAATTAAATCCAGGCCGTTCTTTTCCATTATCCAACGGTCCAGGATCGTCAAAGGGTTTTTAATAAAAGTGTAATAAAATACTTTACAAATCAGAGACCAAGGGTCACCTTCCTCGTACCCCCCTGCCCCTTTCAATCTCCGTCGCCGGCTCCACCCCATTCCGCCGCCGGAAATCGCCCACGGCGGCTGCGGCAGTTGTTCAAACTCGCCCAGATTCATACCATCCCCTCTCCTTCAGCTCCCCATTTCATATCCGCCATCGATTTCCTCCAAATCTCACTCAAACAACTCAAAAATGCCAAACCCTAGCGCCGCCAACCAAACCGCTTCAAATTAACACCCTAGGGTCACATTCCCTCCCTCATCTTGATTCTATCGTACATGTCCCTAGAAAGCCATTCAAACTCCTTGAATGTTGAATCTGAAAAGTCTGAAACGTGCAAGGCTTCTGTTCCATTTTTTTTTCTTGGAGTTTTGGTTTGGTTCCGTTCTTTAATAACGTTACTCGTTCGTTCTTGCTAAGAACAAAGGACTAATGTTATTTGGGGACGGAATCAGAAGGTCAAATTTGGATTCAAGATTTTAGGATGGTGAGTTTTCTTTATCTTTATGCTCATATTTGGTTTTTCGTTTCTCTGTCTCCTTTTCCCTCTCCCTGAGTCTCCTTAGTTCGTTTAAATGTAGTTAATTTTCTATTTGGGTTAATCACTTAGCATAATTAGTTTGTTCTAACATTTGAATTAATTTCCTGTATACTTGTGTTAGTTAGTCAATAATTTAGCCTAGGTCTTCCCTTTAAGATTAGTTTTGCGTTCGTATTTATTTTTGGGTTTTCAGTTTTGCTTTGTTCTTTGGTTTTGTTTAAACTCTGATATTCTAATTAGTTGTTTTGAATCGATGTTTAGTTAGTTTCTAGCTCAGTAGTTGTTCAGTAATTAGATTATGCAGTAATTGTTCAAATTAGTTGAGTTAAGATTCTTTTGATGCATGATTTTGATTGGTAATTATTCTTTAATTCATTGTTTTCAAAGTAACTATGCTTAGGTGATTGGATATAGCTGAATAACTTAGTCTTTGATTAACTATAGTTGAATTTTAACTAGGACAAAGAGGGGCTGGGGTTTAGTTAGGATAGTTCCGTAATTTTGGATTGAATAAATGGTAGTTTAGGTATTCTCATGTAGAGAAAATGTGGTACATAAAGCTAGAACTCCCTAGACCATTCTAGAATGGGGCGTTAGTTTAAATTTCAGCAATTTTAGTGTAGTAACTTGAGTAACAAGTCAGAAATAAAAGGACTATTTGGGTAAAACTGAAAATAAAAAGGGGGGAAAATGAGTGAAGGAATACCAGAACCTTCCTGCACCTTTCCTGCCTATAAAAGGCATGCCTAATGCGTTAGTTCACAAGTTTCAAACATCTGAAAATTCCAAAAAAAAAAATCCAGCTCCTAAATTTCCCCCTAATACATATTTTCTGCAAGTTTAAGATCTAAAATTTGAATTTCAAATTCAAATATTCAAATCTGAAGTCCTATAGTTCAGAAAACTTCTCTTAGATCTTAATTTCTTCCAAAAAAACAAAAACAAAAGAAAAATATAGCAAAACTCAACAAAAATACTATTCTATTGTGATTTCGGGTTAAATTTCAAGTTGTAGTGATTATTTGCATCATCTAGTGTAAGACCTGATTGCTGAAGTGTTCTGGACATTCCTGGGATGTTTGTCGAGTGTATTTTTGTTATATCAAGTTGAATTTGGCTATCCTTACTGGTATTTTTCCCTCTGGTGTTCATTTTGGGATTGTTGTGGCCTGTTTTGAGTTGGAAATTGACTCATTTGTCCTGGTTTCAACTGATGTTGGTCTATTTCTACTGCTGACTCCTTTTCCTTTACTTTGCTCAATTTTAGGTACACTGTTGTCTCTAATGATCTAAAGTTTCACTCAATGTCCATGAACAGTTGTGAAATCAAATGATGATGAATTGCGACCACATGAATCTGCCTCTGTGTTCACTATTAGTCTTAATATGTAGCTGTAAACTCCATTTGAACAAATAAGTATTTGTGTCAATTAGGACTATTTGTATTAATTAGGACTGTTTGAACTTGTTTTGTAATTAAACTGGAAAAACTTCGGACTGTTGATTATAGGATTATTAACCTGTATCGGACTGTTTTAATTAAACTATATAGATTGCTTATGTTTTAGTTTTATACTAATGCAACTAGGCAATGTTGGTATAATTCGAGTGTCTCCGGAGTTCACTGCTTTAGGTAACAAGCAGGATCTGTTATAGTTTAAGTGTGTGCTGAAGCTTGTGATAATGAATTAGGAACGAGATATGATTAATAAACAGGATCTGCTATTTTTGTTAAGCATGTGCTGAAGCTTGTGTTCAGATGAATAATGAACTAGGAACTGGATATAGGTTATTTGTGTGCCACTGTTTGAAATTCGAAATATGAAACATGATTGACATTAGTTTTCAGAGTAGAAATATCATCATTTTCCCCTTATTGTTTGACAATGCAACCCAATTACTGCAAGCAAAAAGACTCAGGAGTACACTGGTAATGAAATGCAAGAGTCAAGTCTGTCATTTGGAATAATACAAGAGTAAATTTGTTTAGACTTGATACTAGATATTATTATTGTTAAATTAGATGTGATCTTTGGTTGAAATGGTAAGCACCTTAGGTTTTTGCTATTAATTTTTGAAATGCAGAAGTAGTAATTCATTGGTATCATTTTGCTGATTGGATTTTGACAACTCTTGGGCTGGTTGTTGAGGCCCAATAGAATGCTGAGAGTTTAAAATTGCACCCTAGGATTATGGGTTTTGGGTCCCCTAGCTAAGTAGCGTGCTTGAGCTAAGAAGTTCGCATCTTGTTCAAGTATGGACTTGAACTTGGTGCCTAAATTCCATGATCACTTTAAATACTAGCACTAATAATATTAATTAATTAGGGCCTTTTAGAGACAAATAAAATAGAAAATCATAGTTTGCTTCAGGTTGGCCTTTAAATAATAAAACGAGGTGCGCCCCACCAAACAAATGTATAAATTTCGGGGCCCTCTTTAAATACTTATATTAAAATACTTAGAATTCGGGACGTGTCGTTTAGCAAATTTTCACGGCCTCCCGCAAAGATAAAAATACGTTAGTCACTTTAGGCGCGTTTTTAATAATTTTACCTTCTTAAATACGGGTATGCATTTCATGCAACCCAAATCCAAAATCCCAAAATGTTGAATAAGAATGTGTCGAGGATCCGGGTGCATTTCATGTGACGTGATCCAAAAATACGTTTTTAAACGACGTTCCCTTTCTTAAAAATTAACTAAAAGCAGTAAATACTCCTAAAATTGCACTGTAGGTTGGAACATGTATAAAAATTAGATTTTAGCTATTTATAATAATTTAAGCGACCGTGCTAGAACCACGGGATCTGGGGTGCCTAACACCTTCCCTCAGGTCAACATAATTCCTTATTCAGATTTTCTAGTTCGCAGACTCCAATTGGGAAGTCGACTACTTTCCTCGATTTGGGATTTAAGTTAAATCGATTACTTAGGACACCAAAAGCCAATCCTATCCCAAGTGGCGACCCTAAATATAAATAATCCCATTTCGATTAATGTTACTTTAAATGGAAAAACTCCCTTATCTTCGGGATAGGTGTGTAAAAAGGAGGTGTGACAGCTCTGGCGACTCTGCTGGGGACACGAACCCAGAATTTCGATTCAAGGTTCAAGAATTTGAGCTTAGTATAATTGTTATATTTGGCTTTATCTGATGTTTCTACATGTTCCATGCTATATGTGCTAAATATTTTACCGCTTTGATATTGGTTGAAATTGTATATATAAACTGTCGCGAATCCCTTCCTCTCTTGAGTCTTCTACATCATGGAGAAGGGTGCACTTCGTGTAGCTTCTCTTCTTTTTAGAGTCTTTCCAAATTTAGAATGAGGTTGGATAAGTTGCTAAGCCGAAGGAGCTTCTATATCCCCGGTAGGCTGCCTCCCCCTCGGCTCGAGTTGTCCGCTCGGGTAAGCCAGGTCTAGACCAATAAACCTAGGGCTTAAACCTAGAAGAACAAAACCTCATGCCG
>MU778283.1:303590-318916 GCA_026770625.1 Nicotiana glauca
TGTCGAGGATCCGGGTGCATTTCATGTGACGTGATCCAAAAATACGTTTTTAAACGACGTTCCCTTTCTTAAAAATTAACTAAAAGCAGTAAATACTCCTAAAATTGCACTGTAGGTTGGAACATGTATAAAAATTAGATTTTAGCTATTTATAATAATTTAAGCGACCGTGCTAGAACCACGGGATCTGGGGTGCCTAACACCTTCCCTCAGGTCAACATAATTCCTTATTCAGATTTTCTAGTTCGCAGACTCCAATTGGGAAGTCGACTACTTTCCTCGATTTGGGATTTAAGTTAAATCGATTACTTAGGACACCAAAAGCCAATCCTATCCCAAGTGGCGACCCTAAATATAAATAATCCCATTTCGATTAATGTTACTTTAAATGGAAAAACTCCCTTATCTTCGGGATAGGTGTGTAAAAAGGAGGTGTGACAGCTCTGGCGACTCTGCTGGGGACACGAACCCAGAATTTCGATTCAAGGTTCAAGAATTTGAGCTTAGTATAATTGTTATATTTGGCTTTATCTGATGTTTCTACATGTTCCATGCTATATGTGCTAAATATTTTACCGCTTTGATATTGGTTGAAATTGTATATATAAACTGTCGCGAATCCCTTCCTCTCTTGAGTCTTCTANTTCCCTAGTAGGACGTTTGTTTGCATCATGTGTATTTGGCTTAGGGGACTTAATATAGGGGTTGGGTCCGTCTAGGACAGGTGACCTGAAATGAATTGACCATCCTGATGCATCTTACGTGCTACATGCACATTTATTTGCTCGGCTTTGCATGTTGACCGGCTTGTCTAAATGAGTGGAAATTGAGAAAAATAAGCAATGTTAGGACTAAGTGAGGGTGACCATTTGTTTTGAAAAACCCAATGCCCAATTAGTACTGAAATGCTGCCGGATTTTTGAAAAATGAAGGAAGAAAAATATTTAAAAAACTAGAAAGAAAATTGTTGTTCGAAATAGTTTTGATTTTGGCAAATCTGCCCGAACTACACTGGTTTTATTCTCATCGGATGTGAGATACGTAGGCAACTTTCATCGGGTCCAACCTCCCTTTTGCAAAAATAGCCCAAAAATGTCTAAATTTTTATTTTTGTCATAAATAAGTCGGGTGATGCCATTCTTGTTTAAAATAAGCCGAATGTCCCCAAAAAGATGCCGAAAGGCCGCTTTTGCAAGAACAGCCACCCTGAGTCATTTTAAATGGTTTGCGGGCTCAACCTTAAAATCTTCCTCCCAGAAGTGGTGAAAGGCCGTATTTGCAAAACCAACTCCTTGTTTTCTATATAAAGAATTTTTGCAAAAATAGCCAATTGTCAAAATAAATCATTAAATTCCCCTTTAAATAAATGTGCAGGATGAATCCAAATAACATCGAAACCTTCTCAGTCCTGAGTGAGATCCCCTTGAAACTCCATATGTGGTGGCATGACCTGGGAAAAGGAAGCAGAGATACTGTGGTCAAAATTGTGGGTAGTCTAGTTGATTTATTGAACATCAAACTGAGGAATGATATTATTGAACCACTAATACCATTTTGGGACCCGACCCGAAACGTATTCCGGTTTTCAGATTTTGAACTCACACCTACACTAGAAGAGATTGCGGGATACGTAGGTCTTAACGGGAACCTCCGAAGTAGATACCTATTGGCCCCACGACCGGTAACCCTTCATAGGTTCTTGGATTTGTTAAGCATCAGCTCGGGACATTAAAGAACTGCATCTAGCAGAGGGGTGCTGCACATTGCATTTCTTATGTCACCGGTATGGTAACCCAAAAGGTTTTGAAGAGCCAAACACCAGTTTGACACATGCTGGGAACAAAGACAAATGGGAAGCCAGGCAGGGATTAGCCTTCATGGTAGCCTTTCTAGGAATGGTGGTTTGTCCAAGAAAAGATGGTCATATAGACCTCGGCCTTGTAGGAATGCTGGATGTTGCCGTTAAGAAACCTACTAGCACAGTGGTTCCCTTGATTGTAGCGGAAATGTACTGAGCCTTGAACAAGTGTCGAGAAGCTGTGAAATTCTTTCAAGGTTGCAATCTGCTATTACAGTTGTGGATACAGGAGCACCTCTGCCATCACGCAAGGTATATGAATTACGGATTAACTGGGTTAGGTTGTATTACAGAATTCGGGACCCGGGTAACAGGTATTGAGTTCCCCGAGGGCACAGAAGCTTGGTCATCATGCTTGAGATCTTTGACGGCGGACAAAGTTGAATGGGCTTTTGGGTTGCTTCCTACTATCGAGGCTGTGTACACATCGGCAGACGTACCTTACATTCTTTTGATCGGTATCCGAAGCATCCAACCTTATGCTCCCTACCGAGTCCTCAGGCAACTTGGAAGATTCCAAACTGTTCATAATGATGAAGACTTGAGTGGGCAAGTCATTGAGTTAGGCCCGAAAGCTGAATTCCCTGAAGGAAAAATCCGACAAATATGGAATGAGTGCAGGTACCTTGAGCCTAAGACCATAGTACAGGACCAAGCTAGAGGCGAGCTAGATCCCAAATATTTGACGTGGTTTGGCAAAAGGTTTCAAATCCCTGAGAGACCCGCTAAAAGGCCACACATGCAGCAATTTACCGACGGGGCCCAAGTTCAATGGGATTGGAAAGCCAAGGAAAGGGAATACCGAGCAAGAATAGGAAAGTTGGAGCAACAGGTCCGAGATCTCCAATTCGAAAAGAGTGTACATGCTGCATCTGATAAAGGTGATAAAAAGAAGTTAGCCCAGGAGAATGAAGCACTCAAGGCCCAAATTCAACAAATGAAAATAGATGCCATGAACTAAGAAAGAAGTCTGTCTGATGAGAGGTTGATAAAAGGGCTAAAGAAATAAGTCTTGGACTACCAGGAAGAACTGCAAAAACTTGAGGGGAATATGGCAAGACTTCGGGCACAGTGGGCCAAGAAGACTGAGGAAAGATCCCAATTTGTGCAACAAATGAAAAGAAACTACGAGGGAACCATTTCTAACATGAAAAGAAAAATGAATACCCTTGAAGAAAAGGAAGCCCGGCAAGACCAAGAATTTCAGGCCTAGAGGGAGAATTGCTATGGGTTAATTGCCGAGATGGAAAAGGAAATAAAATTGCTACAAGACCTTCACTTCTAGGACTCTCAGGTGCTAGAGGCTCGTACCCAACAAATAAGTCGACTCCTCCAAGAAAAGGGTCGAAGCAGGGAAAGGATCAGAAGCATTTCCAACTATATGGTTATGAAGTGTCAGGCCGGTGAACGGATGGGTCGTACCCCATTCTTTGCCTCAGTGATGATTTTTGTTCACCAGGTATGAATGATTTAGAGTAGTTGCAAAGGGATCTTGCACGCAGGCCCGCGGCGATGCCGAATGATGCCCCGCGGGCCCCAGGATTTGAAGCTTTGATGTATTCCTAGTTAATCAAGTCTGTATTTTTGCTTTTGAGTTGGTTTTTGTAATTTCCTTTTTCAAGAAAAGAAAAACAAATAGTATAGTAGCCTTGTAATCTCAGTTGTTATTAATGAAAATTTGAAAACTCCAAAAAAATTGTTTCCTTAGTTTTTGCATTTATTTGCAAGAACTACGTCTGGTCTGATTCATGCGGGGTCATGATACGTAGGAAATCTACATAAGATTTGACCGTAATCCCAAGAAAAAGAGAAAAAAGAGAAATATGAGGAAGTAAATAAAAGGAAAAACAAGAAAAAAAAAGAAACACAAAGGAAGAAAATAAGGTATTGAGTGAAAAACCATGGCAAAAGAAAAGAGAAAAGCAGAAAATGAAAAAAGGAAAAACAAAAGAAGAAAATAGAGAAAAACAAAAGATAAAGAAAAGCGAAGGGAACAAAAGAAAAGCCGGGATGACCCATGCAACCGTAGCAAACATGTAGATATTCATGTAACTGTATAGGTGCATCACACTCCAATGTGCGGTTACCTATCTATTATTTGTTTCAAACTAACCGTTGTTGCTGTCATTCCAGTCCAGCATTTAGAAACAGTGGTTGGTTTGTGGTAAGCTGGCATCACATAAATACTTCACCAGATCAAGAGGCAGCGTAGAAATGTCTACAGATGTGAATCTGCCTGCAATTCCCATATCCGAAGACAGCCCTATCTCAGGGGTCCCGGTCTCTAAGTTCCGTACAGCTGAAGAAAATCGGGTATTGCACCAGCGACTCATGGAAATGTGGGATGCTTGGAAAAATGGAAAGGAACCCTCGAGCACCATCCCCGGATTCCCGGAGCTATTTCCCAGATCTGGAGGTGCTACTACTGTCCCTATCAGCCATCCAAACACCCCATTGGGGCATCCTACTATAACTGCTCACTTCCTAGGAACACCTTCTGAGGTTCGCCCCCAGGTGTTCCCATCAAGAACTGCTCCCAACATCTTCACCGCTCCGCCATGCTCCGCGACAACACAACCATCACTACCGAAGCATGCTTTCGACCCCTCGATTTTCATATTCCAAAATCCCGGCTTTCAGGTTTACCCTCCTCATTATCCTCAATATACTTACTCATAGCCACCGCCATACGAGCCTACACCGAGGCAAGACAAAACTCCCAAAGCCCCGGAGCAAGATGACATAGCGAAGAGAAAGAGAAGCCTCGAACAGAGCTTAAAAAATATGCAAAGCTTGAGCGGGCAAAAGAGTGTCTCCTATACAGACCTGTGTATGTTCCAGCATTTACACTTGCCCTCAGGGTTCAAAACACCAAAATTTGAAAAGTATGATGGGCACGGCGACCCCATTGCTCATTTGAAGAAGTATTGCAATCAGTTACGGGGGGTCGGTGGCAAAGAAGAATTGTAGATGGCATATTTCAGGGAAAGCTTAATCGGCATTGCCTCAGAGTGGTATATGGATCAAGACGTCTCGCGTTGGCATATTTGGGACGATCTTGCCAGAGACTTTGTTCGACAATTTCAGTACAACATAGACATTGCGCCGGACAGGAACTCCTTGGCAAATCTAAAGAACAAATCGTCAGAAAGTTTGCAAGAATATGCAATTAAGTGGCACGAACAGGCGTCAAGAGTGAAGCCTCCAATGGATGAGGTAGAGATGGTCACTGTTTTCCTTTAGGCTCAGGAAGTAGACTACTTTCAGAATATGATGTCGGCCATGGGAAAGCCTTTTGCAGAGGCGATTAAAATCGGGGAAATGGTAGAAAATGGTCTGAAAACGGGTAGAATCTTGAGCCAGTCGGCCATAAGAGCAACCCCCAAGCCATCCAAGGCGGGTCTGGAGGAATGGCCAAAGGTAAAAAGAAAGAAGAAACAGTCATGGCAGCATCAGGAGGAAGAAGATATCGGGCTCCAAGACCCGTATTCTCTGAAAGAACCCCTCAGCACTACTATCCTCACACTGATATGACTTATGCTCCCCCACCTTATGCGGTCATGAATGCTCAACCTTTCGACCGACCGCACCCACAAGCTAAATGAAATCAACCTCAAGTCCAAAGAAACCAGCCTCCTTACCAGAACCACTATAATCCCCGACTACCACAAAATAACTTCCGCCCTCGGAAACCACCCAGACGACCAAATTTTACACCGATTGTTAAACCCTAATCCAGTCTGTTCCCGAAGCTCATCCAGATGAATCTGCTGTAGCCTATTCCCCAAAACAGGCAAAACCCGAAATCACCATCCTATCAGCGGGGTGTCCGCTGTGCTTATCACTCAGGAGCTGAGGGGCATAGTACTTATAACTGCTGGACATTGAAGAAAGCTGTGGAAAATTTGATAGAACAAGGAAAAATAGTGTTGAGGGACGAAGAAGCCCCGAATGTGACCAATAATCTGCTGCTTGCTCACAACAACGGGCCAGTAATCGGGATGATTTGTGAAGATAGGGAATTTGATCTAGCCCTGAAAGCCATAATTGCTATCGCCGATGCAGAAAGGAAGCCCAAGGCAGCCCCGAAGAAGGAAAAAGGGGATAAGAAGAATAAAATTATCAAAACTGAGCCTGAGAAGAAAACTGAAACAAAAGCAGAGACGGTGCCTCCTAAAAACAAGGTTCTTTATGTTATGCAAGGTCGCTAAGAGAAACTACTAGTTGTGAGCGCTACGAAGAAATTTGAAGAGAAAAAGGGGACACAAATGTATGTGCTGAAAGGTGCTTATGTGGTTCGGGGGACAATTAAATCGCCTCGACTGAGTGAGCCAGTGGTTATTGGACGCGTACCATAGAAGCCAATGACAGACCCCTCTGCAGTGCCATAGAACTACCAGCAAACAGTGGTTACATACAAAAGCAAGGAAATTTCGGGAGAACTTCCTGGAAAAGTCCCTGTTGAAAAATATTCAAATGTACAGGAGGTAAACAGTGCCACACGAAAGCGCTTTCCGTCTAAGAAGTCAGTGAGTGCTGAAGAAGCAGAGGCCTTCTTTTAGAAAATGAATATGCCTGACTATGAAACAGTGGATCAATTGAGGAAAAATCCTGAACAAGTGTCTCTGCTATCATTAGGGATGAAATCCTCCGAACATCAGAAGATCTTAATGAAAACTTTGAATGAGGCGTATGTGCCAATTGAAACCTCAGTCGAACAGCTCGAAAGCATGGTAGAAAGATTCTTCGCCGTCAATCAACTCTCTTTTAGAAAAAATGATTTTCCTCCCGAGGGAGCGGCCCACAACAAAACCTTGCATCTGATTGTCAAATGTGAAGGTTACTATGTCAAGCGAGTCATGGTGGATGGAGGCTCGGGTGTTGACATCTTCCCACTCTCCACACTGCAAAGAAAGGAAATCGAGACAGGAGTGATTCGTCCCAATAATGTTTGTGCGAGCGCTTTAAATGGTATTAAGAGGGATACTATCGGCGAAATTGGTTTGATATTAACCATAGGCCAAGTGGATTTCGAGGTAACCTTGCAGGTGTTGTACATGGATACATCTTACAATTTTCTTTTGGGAAGGCCCTGGATCCATGCTGCAGGAAGCTGTGCCCTCCACCATCCACCAAATGGTGAAATTTGAGTATGAAGATTAGGAGATCGTGGTCCACAGAGAAGATGAGCAGTCCATTTATCGTGACCCATCTATCCCATGCTTGGAGGCGAAGAAAGGAAGTGAGCATATTGTTTATCAAGCCTTTGAAATTGTGGTAGCTGACCAGTACGAGGAGGGAAATTCGTGCCCCCAGCCTTTCCTATCTAATGCTTCAATCATGGTGGCCAAAGAAATGATTAGACACGGTTTAAAACCAGGAAAAGGGTTGGGAAAAGCTTTATAAGGAATATCCGAGCCGGTAACTTTACCCGCAGCAAAAAAGTTTTTCGGGATAGGCTTCCACCCTACCCCAGATGATGAGAAATGAGACGAGGAAAGAAAGAAAGAAGGATGGGTTCTGCCACAACCATTGCAACATCTCTATGATACTTTTGTCAACCCAAGTATGGAGAAGAAGAGGACGATGAGGTGTTCACAACTGAGGCAATCGAAGATATATGTGGAGCTATGAGACAAATGCTTTATGAAACCAACATGGTTCAGCCAGGGGAGGGTACTAGCACCGTTGAGGTGCTCTACATGGGAGCATATACTAAACTCCAAAACTGGAAGGCTACGCCATTCCCGATCAGGCGGGAGTCCAGGTAGACTAGCCCTGTTACCTTTTCTACATCCCGAGTTATTTTAGGGTGTAACTCGGATGTTTCTTTAGTTTCTTGTCTTTTTTAAATTCTTGAATATAAACCCTGTTATCTTTCCAAATTCCAAGAAATGAAATCAATATTTTGTCGTCCATTTTTCTCTCTATTCTTTCTAATTTTTGTTTTTTTTCCTTTTTCATTCTTCCTTTTTCAGTTATAATAATGCGGCTTTAAATAATATGACATGCTTGCGGACTTCACGCCCAGACTCAAACACATTGTCTAACTGTGAAATAATGAATCAACAACCGGAATATGATGAAGAAGAAGCTTTTAGGGAAATAAACCGAGAATTGGAACAATTTGAGAACAAACCTAAGACAAATCTGAATGACACTGAACCAGATAATTTGGGAAATGCCGAAGAAATAAGGGAAACCAAAATAAGCATTCACACGGATGAGAAAACTCGAGATGCAATAATCCAACTCCTATTTGAGTTTAAAGATGTGTTTGTTTGGTCGTATGATGACATGCCAGGCTTGAGCGTGGATCTAGTAGTGCATAAATTGCCAATTTATCCTGATTGTCCTCCAGTGCAGCAAAAGCAAAGAAAGTTTAAAACTGATATCAGTGATAAGATCAAAGAATAAATCACAAAACAGCTGAAGGCGGGGGTAATCCGAGTGGTCCGATATACTACATGGCTAGCCAATGTGGTTCCAGTGCCAAAGAAAGACGGTAAAACTCGGGTGTGTGTGGACTACCGAGATTTGAATAAGGCAAGTCCCAAAGATAATTTCCCTTTGCCTAACATCCACATCCTTGTTGATAACTGCGCCAAACATGAAATACAGTCCTTCATCGATTGTTACGCAGGATATCAACAGGTGTTAATGGATGAAGAAGATGCCGAGAAGACAGCCTTCACTACACCCTGGGGTACTTACTGTTACCGGGTCATGCCATTTGGGCTAAAGAATGCCGGGGCAACCTATATGAGAGCCATGACTGCCATTTTCCATGACATGATGCATCAAGAAATAGAGGTATACGTGCATGACGTAATCATCAAGTCCCAAACTCAGAATGACCACGTTCGAGATTGAAGCTGAATCCGGCCAAATGTGCCTTCGGAGTCCCATCATGCAAGCTCCTGGGTTTCATAGTCAGCAGGAGAGGTATCGAGTTAGATCCAACAAAGATAAAGGCTATTCGAGATCTACCTCCTCCAAAAACTAAGAACGACATGATGAGTTTATTGGGCAGGTTAAACTATATCAGTCAGTTCATTGCTCAGCTGACTACCACATGTGAGCCCCTATTCAAACTATTGAAGAAAGATGCAGCAATCAAATGGACATCTGAATGTCAAGAGGCCTTCGACAAGATCAAGAAATATCTGTCAAATCCTCCAGTGTTGGTCCCACCGGAGTCTGGGCGACCTCTCTTCTTGTATCTGACGGTTTTGGAAAGCTCTTTTAGCTGTGTCCTCGGGCAACATGATATAACCGGCAAGAAAGAGCGGGCGATTTACTATCTGAGTAAGAAGTTCACCAGCTACAAGGCCAAATATACTTTGTTGGAGAGAACGTGTTGTGCCTTGACGTGGGTTGCTCAAAAGTTGAAACATTATCTTCAAGCCCACACTACCTACCTCATAACCAGGTTGGATCCGCTGAAGTATATATTCTAGAAACCGATGCCCACTAGAAGACTAGCAAAATGGCAAATCTTGCTCACTGAATTTGACATAGACTACGTCACTCGCACGACAATGAAAGCCCAAGCGTTGGCAGATCATTTGGTGGAAAATCCGATTGACGAGGAATACCAACCATTGAGCACATACTTTCCCGATGAGGAGGTAAATTCAGTAGAAGCAATCTCAGGGGACACTCGTGCCTAGAAAATGTTCTTTGATGGAGCGGTAAATGCTAGAGGAGAAGGCATTGGGGCAATCTTGATTTCACCCAATGGTCAGCATTACGCGGCTACAGCTAGGCTCCGATTCTTCTACACAAACACTACAGCTGAGTATGAAGCCTGCATCATGGGCATGAATATGGAAATTGACCAAGATGTTGAAGATTTATTGATCATGGGGGACTCTGATTTGATTATACGGCAAGCCCAGGGAGAGTGGGAGACTCGAGATGTTAAACTCATTCCCTATCGGCACCATGTGGAAGATCTCACCAAATGCTTCAAATCAATAGAGTTCAGGTACATTCCTCGGTGTCACAATGAACTAGCCGATGCACTCGCCACTCTAGCTTTAATACTGCCTTACCCAGGAAATGCTCATACTGATCCGCTGGAGATTCAAATCAAAGAAAAGCATGGGTATTGTAATGCGGTCGAGGCGGAACCCGGCATTCAGCCCTGGTATCATGATATCAAAAGATTTCTGAAAACACAAGAATATATCCCGAGCAAGCCACTGGGGATCAAAAGAGAACCATTAGATGGTATGCGAGTGGTTTCTTCTTAAGCGGTGATGTTTTGTACAAAAGGACCCCGGACCTTAATTTGCTAAGATGTGTGGATGCTGAGGAAGCCGAAAGAATTATGCATGAATTACATGCGGGAGTGTGTGGACCTCATATGAATGGTTATGTGTTGGCAAAGAAAATCCTGCGAGCGGGGTATTACTGGATAACCATGGAGAAAGACTGTTTCAGTTTTGTTCGAAAATGCCATCAATGTCAGGTGCACGGTGATTTGATTCATGCACCTCCAACAGATCTTCATCCGATGTCAGCACCTTGGCCGTTGGTTGTCTGGGGCATGGATGTCATTGGGCCAATCGAGCCGAAAGCTTCAAATGGGCATAGATTCATATTGGTTGCATTCGATTACTTCACAAAATAGGTTGAGGCCATCACTCTTAAGTCAGTTACAAAGAAGGTTGTAGTAGACTTTGTGCACTCGAATCTCATTTGCCGCTTTGCCATTCCTTCAACTATCATTACCGACAATGCTGCAAACTTGAACAGTCGACTGATGGGAGAGGTATGGGAACAATTCAAGATAACGCATAGAAACTCTACTCCTTATCGGCCAAAAGCGAATGGTGCCGTTGAAGCAGCAAATAAGAACATCAAGAAGATTTTGAGAAAGATGATTCAAACCTCCGGGCAATGGCATGAAAAGCTGCCTTTTACATTATGCGGGTATCGTGCCACAGTGCATACATCAATCGGAGCGACCCCGTACTTGTTGGTTTACGAAACTGAAGCTATCATACCTGCAGAAGTAGAAATCCCTTCGCTTCGCATAATTGTTGAAGCGGAAATTAGGGACAGTGAGTGGGTTAAGACCCGGCTGGAGCATTTGTCATTAATTGATGAAAAATGGATGGCCGCAGTGTGTCACGGGAAGTTGTAAGACCAAAGAATGGCCCGTGCCTATAACAAGAAAGTTCGTCCCAGGAATTTTGAAGTGGAACAGCTCGTGCTCAGACGCATTCTCCCTCATCACCAGGAAGCAAAAGGAACATTTGCTCCTAATTGGAAGGGTCCATACATCATCCGGAAAATATTGCCAAGAGGAGCATTGTATCTGGGAGACATCGAAGGAAATGATCCTGAGACACCAGTCAATGCAGATGCAGTTAAAAGTTACTATGTCTAGGCTTCCTGGTTTGATGGATTTTGTGTAATTGAGATGGCGAAGGCTTTCCTTCCCGCTACCCCAAACACTATCAATCCTTCGTAAACCCTTTAAGCCAATTACGCTTCTTTGGCTACCCTATTTGGAACCCGAAAGTACAAAAGAAAAAGAAAAAGAAAAAGAAAAGAAATGAAATGAAAAAAAAAACAAAATGAAAAACAAAAACAAAAACAAAATTATTATTATTTTCCTGAACTACGATTGACTTGATTCCGAAAGGATACGTAGGCAGCCTCTCCCTGAGGTTCAGTCACACTAAAACAAAAATCTCAATTCCTCCAAAAATTAAAACTGGGGCAGATGATATAAGGGATGAATCCGCCGAAATGGTTCCAAAGTTGTAGTTCCGCCCAAAATCCTTTTTCTCAAAAACCTTGTCCAAGTCCTTCCGATCAATTGGCAAAGGCAGGGAACTGAAAATGTCACTGTTGGAATCTGATACATTTCAAAATTTAGAGCAATAAAATGAGAGAGTCTTATCGGTGAAAACCTTCGGGCACCATAAGGCGATGGTGAGTAGAGAAACTGAACATGAGAGAGTCTGCTTAGTGAAAACTCGCAAAGAGCACTATCGGGCGTTGGTGAGAAGAGAAATGAGAGAGGTCGATTGGCAAAAACCCGCAAAGGGCGTTGTCGGCCGAAAAGAAGACATCTCACCACTAAAGAGTCCTGGCAAAGTTCTCTGGTTTTGAAATGCGGATCAATAGGTTCATGAGAAGCTGGAAAGTTTGTCTGGGTCGGGCGTCCAGTCCAAGAAGCATGTCATGTTCATTTGAAGCCAGCATGCATCCCAGATAAGTCCTTCTTTTCCCCCGAAAGGGACGGTTCTCTTTAAACTCATATGCTTGCCTTTTTGTGTATTTTTTCTTTGAATCCCTTTCGGTTTAACACTGATTCCGGAATTACTACAAAGAAAAGGTGGCAGGATTGGTTCTATAGGGCTCCTCCTAGCAAAAGCCGGAGAAAATACCCAGCCTCAGCGGGTGCATCAGGCCAATCCCGACTGGCTATGATGGTTGATGCTTCAAAGAAAAGACATTGGAAAGGAAAGAAAGTAAAAAAACAAAGGTCTCAAGAGCAGAATAAAGTGAAAAGGCCAGATCCCACACGGGCGAGTCATCATGAAATCCTAAAAGTTTGAGTCATGTCGGTTTGAAAAGAGATTCACCCTCAAAGCCAACAAGCAGCAAAGTTCTCAACGGAAATGGGACCGGAATCAAGCAATTGGGATGATCAAGGCTACAAAACCAACCACCGTTTTAAACTAACAAATTGTTCTTTGTTGAAAACAGGTGCAATCAAAGCAACGGTGCAAGAAGCAGGTGCAACCCAAAAGGGAAAAGAAATGCGCGAGCGCTGAAACAGCTTTGCAACACGGAATCGACCAAAAGGAAGTTCCTCTACAAATTCTCTGATGCGTTTTGCTAAATAAAAGGAAAAATAAAAAGAAGAAAAGAAATGAAAATGAAAATCCCAAAAGAAAAACAAATCATGGTAGTATAGGACCCCATTCCTTAAATATCCAGGCATAACCCGAGGATCTCCCTGGCATAACCCACGGAGACTCTTTTTTTTCCCGAATCTCGGCATAACCCGAGGATCTCACTGGCATAACCCAACGGGCTTTTTTCCAAATCCAGGCATAACCCGATGATCTCCCTGGCATAACCCAAGGGGCTTTTTTCTTTCAAAATTCCGTCATAACCCGGGGATACCCCTGGCATAACCAAAGGGCCTTTTTTCTTTCCATCCCGGCATAACCCGAGGATCCCCCAGAAATAACCCAAGGGGCTTTTTTCTTTCAAAATCCTGGCATAACTCGAGGATCTCTCTGGCATAACCCAAGGAGCTTTTTTCTTTCCAAATCCCGGCATAACCCGAGGATCCCCCTTGCATAACCCAAGGGGCTTTTTTCCTTACAAATCCCGGCATAACCCGAGGATCTCCCTGGCATAACCCAAGAGGCTTTTTCTTTTTTAATATCCCGGCATAACCCGAGGATCTCCCTGGCATAACCCACGGAGCATTTTCATTCCAAAATATCGGCATAACCCGAGGATCCCCCTGGCACAACCCAAGGGGCTTTTTCTTTCCCAAATCCCGGCATAACCTGAGGATCTCCCTGGCATAACCCAAGGAGCTTTTTCTTTCCAAATCCCGGCATAACCCGAGGATCTCCCTGGCATAACCCAAGGAGCTTTTTCTTTCCAAATCCCGGCATAACCCGAGGATCACCCTTGCAGAACCCAAGGGGCTTTTTTCTTTCCAAATCCCGGCATAACCCGAGGATCTCGCTGGCATAACCCAAGTAGCTTTTTTCTTTCCAAATCTCGGCAAAACCCGTGGATCCCCCTGGGATAACCCAAGGGTTTTTTTCCTTTCCATTCCAGCATAACCTGTAGATCTCCCTGGCATAACCCAAGGAGCTTTTTTCTTTCCGTCCCGGCATAACCCGAGGACCCTTTTTTTTCTTTTTTCCGACATAACCCGGTCATTTACCGGCATAACTGTAATGACCCGATTGGAAGTTTTGCATTTTTAAACCCCGTTCCCTTAAATAATAATTTTGGCACTTGCTTTAGCTAATTTATGACTTGTGGGGGCGGGTGGTTTGAAAGTTAGGGGAGTTTTGAGCAAGATTAAGCCTAGTTGCTTCTTTAAGTTTCTTTAAAAAGGTCAAGTTTGACTTCGGTCAACATTTTGGGGAAACAGGCCCGGAATCATGATTTGGCAATTTTTGAGGGTTCGCGGGAAAATATGGGACCTGGGCGTATGCCCGAAATCAAATTCTGAGGTCCCTAGCCCGAGTAATGAATTTTTATGTAAAATTGTTAAGTTTGAATTTCAAAGATCTAAATAAACTAAGAAATCATTGTTTTCATAGGTATCGGTTTTGGATTTCGATTCCGAAACTTGGTACAAGTCCGAAATATCAGTTAAGACTTACCCGTAAAATTTGGTGTCCATCCGAGTAGTTTAATGGCGTTTTGACCCGTTGAAGGAGAATTAAGAACTTGAAGTTCAATGAATTGATTCATTTGGTTTTGGGGGTTAATTCCTCGATTTGGCATTCTTTTGAGTGTTTTGAGGGTTCGAGTAGGTCCGCCTCGTGATTTCAAACTTGTCGGTATGTTCGAGCGGGGCTCGGGAGCCCCGAGCGTCAAATGGTCGAGGTTCGAGTGAAGTTGAAAAACTTAGGAAGATTTCATCAGCTGCTTCTGTCATAACCGCTTCTGCGGCTCTTGGACCGCAGAAGCGAGACCGCAGAAGTGATCATTTATTCACTGAAGTGGAAGGGGCTAGGCGCAGGGGAAACCGCAGAAGCGAAAGCCCGACCGCAGAAGCGGTCCATCCGCCCCAGTCCCATAACCGCAGAAGCGATGGGCTTTCCACTTAAGCGGACTCGCATAAGCGATTTTGAGACCGCAGAAGCGGCCCAGGCCCCCTTGGCCTTTATCCGTAAAAGTGGCCCACTTCCGCAGAAGTGGAACCCGCAGAAGCAGGAATCCCTCTGCAGAAGCGGAAATCACTGGGGGCAGAGTCTCATTTAATACGAGCTTAAGCTCATTTCTTCCATATCTCTCTCAACTCTTAGGCGATTTTGGTGATTCAAAAGGGGAGGTTTCAAAATAACATTTCGAGGTAAGTAATCCCCACTCATTTTTAGTTCAAGTACATAAACATTAGGTAGATTTAACACAACAATTAGGTAAAAATCAAGAGATTTGAGCTAGACCTAGGGTTTAATGAAAACTAAGGTTTTAGCACATAATTTGCCATGTAATGAACTAGGAATCATATATTTGCAATCCTTAGGTGAAGGAGATCAACTTCCTTCGAAAAAATCTCAGAATCCGGGCACGTGGGCCCGGGGTCGGAATGTAGGAAACTTGTGTTAATGGCTTGGAAATTGCTTAAATAGCTAGAATTCAACCTTGTAAGCCTTTACTTACAAGTTCTTGCTTCATTTGATTAGTTTGGGATTGTCCGGCTTTGAATTAAGGACTTGGGCCATTCTTGGATATTGGG
>MU778285.1:0-19270 GCA_026770625.1 Nicotiana glauca
GACATGGCACAGGCCTTTGTCAAACAATTCCAATACAACATCGACACTGCCCCAGACTGCATTTTCCTTTCAAATCTGAAGAATAAACCAAGTGAAAGTTTCAGGGAATATGCCCTTAAATAGAGAGAGCAAGCAGCTCGAGCTAAGCCACCCATGGATGACCACGAGTTAGTCACTGTCTTCTTTCAGGATCTAAAGCCGGATTACTTTAAGAACATGATGTCCGTGGTCGGTAGATCCTTCTTGGAGGTAATCAAAATGGGAGAAATAGTAGAGAACGGTCTTAAGACAGGCATAATTATAAGTCAAGCAGTTGTCAAGGCTGCAGCTCAGGCTGTCCAACTTGAATCTGGTAACGCGAATGAGAGGGATGAAGAAGTCATGATGACGTCAGGGTCAAGAAGAGGTCCCAGAAGAACAACTCGACGGTATGCACAGCCTCGACAGAGTTTTCGTAACTCCCCTGAGCAATACTATCTACCTCAGAGCCCACCATACTCAGTTGATCCACCTCAGTATGTTGTCCAGCCATCAAATCATCCAAGAAAATGGGCACGGGTGTCACAAAATCGCCACCAGCTTCCGTAGAATTTCCAAGTGCGTTATAACCCCTATCTAATCTAGGGATATAGAAGGGAACAGAAGCTGAAATATAATTTTACACCAATAAGAGGGTCCTATGCAAGCTTATTTGAGAAGTCAAAACAACATGACATGATTGCACCCATTCCTCCAAATCATATGGACCCACGTGCAAGAAGTTTTAATCCATATAAAAGGTGTGAATACCATTCCAATGCCCAGGGGCATAATGTGGAAAGTTGTCGGGATCTGAAACGGGAAATAGAAAGGATGATCCAGGAAAGGTCAATTGTGAACAGTGTCACCCAGAATATTGTGCTGAATCTTTTACCTGCACATGATGATACACACTTTCTAGCGGTGCTTCCTGGTGACATGGTATATGAGGATCCACTCGGGAATTTGCCGACTGAAATGGCAGAAGGCTATAGTGATTCTAATAATCAGATTTGTGGCTAAAGGTCAGGCTTATCAATTGGAGAGTCATGTAAGAATGAATCTTGGTGGCTTATTTCGTTGTCATTTCTATTGTTCAGATTATTTCAGGGTTGTAATCTGGATATTGTAAATCAAACCTTTCTATCCTTTGATTTTCTCCAGTCCCTTCGGTCGTAGTATCTCATTTAATGTTGTCTAGGTTTGTTCTAAGGGTTGTGACCCCATCTTAGTTTGTTTGTTTTGTTGTTCGAGTTGTTGTTTCGTCAGTTAATGCAATGTCCTGTTTTCTATTATTTCTAGATATTTTCTTTTGTTTAGTCTTTCCTCTTTATAGTCCTTTTTTCTGTCAACTCTAGTGACACGACATGCGCGTATAATTCTGGCCTAACCTTAAAAGTTAATCATGAAGCAATTGGGAAAGGATCGGGACGCTTAAAGGAAATAAGAACAGTTTGAGACTATTCGGAGCCCGAGTCATATGAAACTGGGGCAAGTAGAAAGAAAACCGTCAAAGGCAAGTTGGCCATATTGACATGGGGTCGTTCATAATAATGAAAATGAGAGTGTTGCCCAGCAGTGCTTTAAAGATATAGCGAATGTATAATTACGTTGTTTGCACTTGGCATGTTTTGAAGATTGGAATGATGAAGGTTTTTGTTCTGCTATCCAAACACCTTACCATTCATTAACCCTTTGAGCCTTATTTGATTTCTTTCATACCCCTCCTTCGGAATCAGTAGCAAAAATTAGAAACACAGACGTAGAAGAAAAAGAAAAGCAAAGAAAAAAAAGAGAAAAAAATATGTGGAAAGGAAAATTAGAACAACGAGGAATTGGGAACTACGTTTGACCTGATTCCTCAAAGAGGATACGTAGGCGCTTCACGGCTCGGTCATAGTATAACAAAAAATAAAAAATCCCCAAGCAACAAACTAGGGCAATTTTTTGTGTTTATTATAAATAAATCTAGTTACGAAGGTTGTGATTTTAAACCCAAGTTGATTTATTTTGAGCCTTTAATAATCCTTTCTTTCTATCCTATCCAAAGTCCCACATTACGATCCAAAGAAAGACCTTCCGATCAGTCTTCAAAAGAGGCCGAGTCGGGCAAATAAGAGAAGTCTTAGCAGAACATAACACTCTGATTCCCAACAGAAAAGACTCTGATCCCCAAGAGAAAAGAAATATGAGAGAGTCTTAGCGGTAGCACCCCAATCCCCAGCTGAAAAGTAATAAAATGAGAGAGTCTTACCGGTGAAAACCTTTACAGGCACCATGAGGCGATTGTAAGCTGAGAGAGAAACCAAAATGAGAGAGGCTTGATAGTGAAAACCTTCGAGCACTACAAGTCAAATAAGGGTGAGAATCAGATGGCTAATCAACAAATGAAAATCTTGAAAGATGATTGACGACGGAGGATAGGCTACATGTGCATGTCATGGCCATTAGAGTTTATATCCGCGTTTGATAGGTTTTATTTTATAGTTTCTCTTGATAGAGAGTCATCTCTTTCCTTTGTCTTTTATTCTGTTCCTTTTTATCTTTCTCCTTTCATCAAAAAAAAATTCCCCAGTAGAGTCTGTTCAGTCAAAACAAATGAGAAATGATTTCAAAATCTGCCATCAACTTTCCAATTATGCAAGACGAGATTTGACTAGTACATCCAAGTGGTATGAGTCAGGAAGGAACGCAATGCCAGTGTCAAGAAGGACATTCCCCAGCAAGAGGAGATTGACAAAAGGACGGACTAGTATCGAAAAGGATATCCCCAGCATAAGAGATATTTTCAGTGACACAGATGAACGGAGAAAATGGTTCATCAGTAAAACATGCAATATCCTCAAGCAGAGTCATTGTCATAGGAATGCGAGGGGTCAGGATACAAGTGGAAAACAAAGGTGAAAGGCTTGTGAATGAGGAGTCATCAAAAAGGTAGGAAAGACGATGCAAGGTGGGGCAAGTCATGCTAGGACCAGCAAATAACATCCTCCCCAGCAAGTTTTGAAAGTGTAACGCAGAGCAGGGAAGGAGAAAGGGAAAAATCATCCCCAGCAGGAATCTCACCCCCAGCAAATAACATCCTCCCCAGCGAGTTTTGATAGCATAATGGAACACAGAGCAGGGAAGGAGAGAAAGAGAACCATCCCAGCAGGAGCATCACAACCAACCACCGCGTTTTAAACTAACATATTTTCTTTGATTTAAAGCAGGAAAAGGAAATGGCATCGATGGCGGAAAGGCATGCCACAAGGAAGATTATCAAATTGGGGCAGAAAATTTTCCTTTCATTTGAAAAATTTTCTGGAAGTCAGATATCCACTTGGGGGAGGAAAAATAACACTAGTCTGGAGGGAAGTGGGTTTAGAACCAATGTTATCCCCAACAGTGTTGAAAGAAAAATAACAAATTTTACTGAAAGGAAGCTGTATCCCCAGCGGACAGAACAAAAGGACAAAACTGGTGTTCAGAAAGAGCAAAAGCCAGTGTCATCCCCAGCAGCTTCCAGAAGAATGAAGCACCAATTTTGAAGGAATACAATTCCCCCAGTAGCGTTATCCTCAACAACGTTATCCCCAACTGATAATATTTTATCCCCAACAATCTTGAGAGAAATTGAAAATTTTGAAGGAAGTAGTTTTGAAAAAAAAAAGAGAAAAAAGGAAAAGAAGAAGAGGAAGGAAGGAGATTTCCCCAGCAGTATTATCCCCAGTAGGTAAGTAATTAATTCCCCAGTAGTGTTATCCCCAGCAGTTTCGAGGGAAGACAACACGAGTTTAGTTTTAAAGGAAATAGTCTGGGAGAAAGATAACTCAAGTAAGAAGGAAATGGTTGCAAAGAGGAACAATGGCGACCCGGATGCAGATAAGGTAAGTTGTTGAAGTCAGGAGCCCGCCCGTAGAACGGAGGCGTTACCTTTTTAAGTTGTTGTAGTCGGGAGCCTGCCCGTATAACTGAGGAATACATTTCAGTCTTTACATTTTAAATCACATAAAAATGGACCTAGTCTGATAAATTATCTCCTAGCGTCAAAATCTTTGTCTGATGAATCTTTCTCATAAGATATCAAAATCTCAGTCTGATGAATCTTTCTCCAGAGATCACATAAATTTAGACCTAATCTGATGAATTATCTCCTAGCGTCAAAATCTTAGTCAGATGAATTTTTCTCCTAAGATGGTAATNATAGCGTCAAAGTCTTAGTCAGATGAATTTTTCTCCTAAGATGGTAATCATTCAGTCTTTAAAATTCAAATTTCGAAGTCGGGAGCCCACCCGTATAACGGAGGAATACATTTCAGTCTTTACATTTTAACTAATAATAAATTTAGACCTAGTCTGATGAATTATCTCATAGCGTCAAAATCTTAGTCAGACGAATTTTTCTCCTAAAATGGTAATCATTCAATCTTTAAAATTCAAATTTCGACGTCGGGAGCTCGGCCGTATAACGGAGGAATACATTTCAGTCTTTACATTTTAAGTAATCATAAATTTAGACCTAGTCTGATGAATTATCTCCTAGCATCAAAATCTTAGTCATATAAATTTTTCTCCTAAGATGGTAATCATTCAAGTCTTTAAATTTCAAATTTCGAAGTCGGGAGCCCGCCCGTATAATGGAGGAATACATTTCAGTCTTTACATTTTAAGTAATCATAAACCTAGTCTGATGAATTATCTCCTAGTGTCAAAATCTTAGTCAGATGAATTTTTCTCCTAACGTGGTAATCATTTATTCTGTAGAATTTCAAATTTCGAAGTCGGGAGCCCACCCGTAGAACGGAGGCGTTACCTTTCAAAGTTGTTGTAGTCGGGAGCCCGCCCGTATAACGGAGGAATACATTTCATTCTTTACATTTCAAATCACACAAAAATGGACCTAGTCTGATGAATTATCTCCTAGCGTCAAAATCTCAGTCTGATGAATATTTCTCCTGAGATCACATAAATTTAGACCTAGTCTGATGAATTATCTCCTAGCGTCAAAATCTTAGTCAGATGAATTTTTCTCCTAAGATGGTAATCATTCAGTCTGTAGAATTTCAAATTTCGAAGTCGGGAGCCCGCCCGTAGAACGGAGGCTTTACATTTTAAAGTTGTTGTAGTCGGGATCCCGCCCGTATAACGGAGGAATGCATTTCAGTCTTGACATTTTAAATCACACAAAAATGGACCTAGTCTGATGAATTATCTCCTAGCGTCAAAATCTCAGTCTGATGAATCTTTCTCCTGAGATCACATAAATTTAGACCTAGTCTGATGAATTATCTCCTAGCGTCAAAATCTAAGTCAGATGAATTTTTCTCCTAATATATCAAATTCTCAGTCTGTTGAAACTTTAACCTGAGAAGAATACATTCAGTTTTTAAATTTAAAATTTCGAAGTCGGGAGCCCGCCCGTATAACGGAGGAATACATTTCAGTCTTTACATTTTAGTCTTTTACATTTCAAGTGTTGAAGTCGGGAGCCCTCCCGTAGAACAGAGATGTTACCTTTTTAAGTTGTTGAAATCGGGAGCCAGCGCGTAGAGCAGAGGGTTGCCACAAAAATCCCCAGCATAAATCCAAATTCAGAAATCAAAAGGAAGGCAGTGATGGTCAGTTCAAGCTTCGAAGAAAATAATACGAAGCCCACAAGAAGGAAATAAACAGTCCAAGTTCGGCAATCAAGAGAGGTCGACGAGTGAAGTCAGAAATGAAGAAACATCAGAGGAAGCAAGTCAACAAGAAAGCAAGGCGACAAGAGCAAGCCTGAAGATCTAGATAAGATTTTGTAATTCATAGACTAGTTTAGTCTAGCTTCTTATTTTCTATTTAGCACGGTGTAATAAGGAAGTCGGCAAGCAGTAGCCGCAACAGCAACACCAGTAACAGCAAAAGCACAGTTCCACGGTAGTTCCAGCTACCAAAACTTCTCGAACTACATTGACCTGATTCCCTTTTAGCCAGGGATATGTAGGAGACCTTTTGAAGCAAAGGTTCGGTCAAATCTTTTCAAAAAAATGCTTCACACGGAGTACTCAAACAGGCAAAAATCTCTCGCTCACTTTATCTTTGCACGAAAACTCTTCGTGCTTTCGGACAAAGAGGGCAGCTGTAAGCACGTGATTTTTGCCCTATATGAGAAATACTCCCAAAAATTCAAAATAAAATAGTTGTGTGTTGCTTGCAATTTTTGTAGATTTTGTGCTATTTTTCTCTTATTGTTTGCATTTGTTTGTGCATTTGTTAAATTAATAAAAATACAAAAAATATGCATTTTGGAATTTAATTTTTACATTTAGGATTTAATTTTACATTTTTTGGATTAATTAAGTAAGTTGTTGTTTTACAAAAATGAAAAATCCACAAAAATAATGTACTTTGCATTTTGGCATTTAATGTCCAAATTATGTGAGCTTACTTTTAATTGGTACTTAATATTGTGCGATAATTATTATTAGGAGTTATTTAGCATTTTAGTTAATTTTGATTTTTATCATTTAATTTAGAATTTTTTGTTTTATTAACTGGAAATTAAGGAGATGAAAATTGAGAAAAAAACTAGACTGGGCCGTCCAAATTTGACCAAAACTAGGCCCAAATCGACGCATGTTACCCGGTCCAATCGAACTGGCAATACGACGTCCAAACAATGTCGTATCTGTCACATCCTTTCTGAACCGTTGGATATCGCATACCCAACGGTCGAGATCGTCTTTCCAGCCCCGACCCATTTTTACCGGACCGACCCAGTACCCCTACTAAACCAAACGACCTCGTTTCACCTTAGGAAGCTGATCACAGCCGTTGGATCCAACGGCTCGAATTAATTGCCTAATTTCAATATACCAAGCCCTACCAAGCCAAACCCCCCTCCTCGTCGTCTCTCACCTGTGAGAGACGACCCCAAATCCTACCACCACAAACCACCGTTGACCGCCCGCCTGAAATCGCCCACGGCGGCGGTCAGTCACCAAACCCTACCAAAATTACACCCCTTCTTCCCCATAACCTCCTCGTCTCCAATCCACTATCAGTTTCCTACAAATCCCGAATAGTCCCTTCGAATAATCGATCGAAGGTCCCCCTCCAAAACCATAGTTCATCTAACAACCACCAAAATCACACCATGCCACCGTAGACCTCCCTCGTACCAAAAACAACCTTAGTTTCCTTCAAATCCCAACCCCCTTCCTCGAATATCGAATTACAGTCAAGAACACTAGCGCTGCCACAAAATCCCTTGGTGGCGGCGCGGACTCCAAACTTTCCCAAGCCTACACCACTAAGCTCCCTGACCTCCCTCGTCCCAAACACAACACCACCTTCGCTCGAATCAAGCCAAAGCTCGTCGAATTTCAAATTGACTGAGCAAACTTTAAAAGAACCCAAGCCCGGAATCGATCTAGAAGAAAACTTGAGGCCATGACCGACCTTAGTCGTGTGTTCTCAATCGAGAACACTCGATTAAGGTCTGTGTCGGCTTCAAACCTATGTAAATCTTCGAGTAGGACAAATGGGAACTAGGTCTGAAGTTTTTGAGGTATTTCTTCTTCTTTCCCTTTTCGTTTTGTTTGTTTTTGCTGTTGTTATTAATTAACTGATTAAGTGACATGGTAGTTCAACATTTTGAGTCAATCACTTCTCCTCCTCTTCTGGACCTTTTTCTTGGGTCATCTTTCTTCTGATCAATTAGCGTGTGTCATAAGATGTTTTGAATCAATTGAATCGATATGTCCTGTAGTCGGATTTTGAAATCAGTATCCATGAGTTCTTGTAAGAAGGGAAAACTGTGATCATTCCTATAAGTGTTGTTAGTATAATGATTGCGAATTGTTTCAGTTTGTGTGGTATTTGTTTCCATTCTCATTGATATTCGCTATTTTTGCATAAGAATTCAGTATAGTTGTAGTGTTCATTTGTTTTTGTTTAGGTCTTTGTGTTTAGTCTATTCCCCTGTATCTTGTCAGCGAGAATTTGTTCTTAGTAGTTCAATGTGACTGAATTCTGATTCGTTGGTATCTATTTTGATGGTATTTGAATTGACCTGAGTTTCTAACTTGTATTATTGACTTATTTTGATGAATTGAATTGGTTATAACTGATAGATTTTAGTGCAGATTGAAAGAGGTTGGGTGGGACAGTAATTTCAGTGAATCACAGGGGTAATTTGGGATGTTAAAACCTGAAGAAATGGTTAGTTTAAATGGTCTGACAATAAGGTATTAGTACAACATTAAAATTCTTTTGTTTAATCAATAGTGGGGGGACAAGACATAATAACATGGGAGGTTTAGGAGAATGTAATTGAATACTATAAATGCTCATGCCTAATGGAATTAATTAAAAGGCTGCCCATACACACTTTGAATTAAAAAAAATGAATAAAACACTCAGTAATGGGAGCTTCAGGGAATATCATGGGGGAAATTAATTTCTTAATTATTTAAGTGTTTTAAGAGTTGTAAAGGGATGGGAGTTGAGGTATAAAAACAGATAGAGAGATTCAGATTAAGGGAGCTTCTAGAATCAGTCTTAGAAGGGAGCAATTTGAGAGTTTAAGAGAGCTTTAGAAAAACACAAACACTAAGACAGAGTTTTTTTAGGACATCTCCAGATTATAGTGCTTAATGCAAATCACTTAGCTCAATATGTGGTGATTGAAGTCCAGAGTTGTGTCTGGAGGGATTTCAAGTTGGTTTTGGGACTAGTTTGAGTTCATTTTGGGTTTGGTTTGTTGTTCTGTTGACAGCTCCAAGTGTTTGCTGGGTGTTTTCAAGTTTAAGCTAATCCTTTCAAGCTAGTTTGGTTGGTCTCCTGCTTCAGTAGATGTCAAATCTATTGGTAGTTGTTCCTGGTTCTACTGTGTTTGAAATCTGGATTTGAAACTGTCTGAATTGTTATGATTTGCTGCCTACTATCTGTTGTTGCTGACTGCTCCTTTTTCTTCTTCTTCTATTTCCACTTACAGGTACACACTCTCAGACTATGTTGATGTAATTTCACCTGTTGAATATGAAATGAAGAGAAGTTGTTATTTGGCCATCAGAGTGCACCTATAACCATTGCTAGCTTTTAATATTTAGTTTAGCCATTTATGTTTAATGGTAACTCGAACAACTATGTGAACTGTTTGATGTATGTTGGAGATTGTAATAGGACTATTTTTTTTTTTTTTTGAGATTTTTACTTATGGATTATGAACAGATTTTAGGCCTGCCTATGAGCAGGTGAATCAAGTAGTTAGTGGTTTTGTTTTGGTTAGTTTGTGTCACTAGGGTAGTATAATTTGAATCTATGCAATTGTTGTATTTTATAATTGAAAACTGAACCGATGATCAGTGCGCAGGCTCCTATCATGTTAAGCAATAAACAGTTTCAGCAATACCTCTTGTATTGCAATTTTGTAATCACAAGTCGTTTGAGTGAAAAATATTAGTTCAGGTTAGTCTAAAGTAGTTAATTTGAGTTTCGGGTCATTAATATCAATTCAAGTTAGTCTGAAATAGCTATTTCTCGAGTTTGGGATCATTAATCTATTCATGTCCATGTGTTAAGAAAAATAAGGTAATCAAGTAGTTACTACCATTGTTAAAATTCGAATACTGGTTTTCAATCTGATTGTCGTCTTTTATAATATGTAATAATCGTTAATTAATATGTAGATGAATAATTTGGCATGCTATGGTATGAAATGGGCTCTTAGGGAGTGCTGCATTATGCACCCAATGGGATTCGATCCCTCAACCTCGCCCATACGGCCCGTCCCCTCTTTGTTTTTCCGCTCGGGTTTATTTTGAACCCAGTAGCATGTTTTAAAACTATTGCCTGGCTCGTATTAGGCCGATGACAAATTAATTAGGACTTTCATTTCGTTGTTAGAGATAAATTAAGTAGAAGACTATAGATTGCTTTAGATTTGACCTTTAATCAACAAATAAAATGAGACGAGCCTCGCAAGTTAAAACACATAAATTGCGGGGCCCTTGTTAAAGTATATATTAAAATACTTAGATTTCGGGAGAGTTCGTTTAGCAAATTTTACGGTCTTCCCCAAAATAATAACGCGTTAGATTCTTTAGGCGCGTATTTAATAATTTTACCTTTTTAAACTCGGGTGCACATTTATGTGACTCAAATCCAAATCTCAACAGAGTCGAAATGTGTCAACAACCACAGGGTGCATTGATGTGACATGGTCCGAGACGCATTTTCGCGACATTGCAATTCTTTTAAAAATAATAATAATAAAAGCAGTTAAAAAGTTAAAATTTGCACATAAGTTAAAGCATGTTATAAATCAGATAATTAATCCAAATATAACAGTTAAGCGACTGTGCTAGAACCACAGAACTCGGGAATGCCTAACACCTTCTCCCGAGTTAACAGAATTCCTTATCCAGATTTCTAGTTCGTAGACTGTAATATAGAGTCAACTTTTTCCTCGATTCGGGATTCAAACCGGTGACTTGGGACACCATAAATCTCTCAAGTGGTGACTCTGAATCTCTTAATAAACGAATCCCATTTCGATTGTCCTTTAAATTGGAAAAACTCCTTGTACCACGCCCTTCGCGGGGTGCGGTAGCGCCAAAAGGAGGTGTAACAGTATGTGGACGATATCATTATCAAATCCAAGAGGGCCTCTGATCATATAGCAAACTTGAGAAAGTTCTTTGACAGGATAAGGAGGTACAACTTGAAACTGAACCCTGCAAAGTGCGCATTCGGGGTTCTCGTAGGAAAATTATTGGGATTCATTGTCAGTCGTCGAGGGATTGAGCTGGATCCATCTAAAGTCAAGGCGATTCAGGAGTTACCGGAACCTAAGAGCAAAAAGGATGTGATGAGCTTCCTAGGACGTCTCAACTACATCAGCCGCTTCATAGCACAGTCCACAGTCATATGCGAACCCATCTTCAAGATGCTAAGAAAGATGCTGAAACAAGCTGGACCGAGGATTGTCAGAAAGCCTTTGACAGAATCAAGAAGTACTTATCCACACCACCAGTGTTGGTCCCGCCAAAGCCAGGACGTCCTTTACTACTTTATCTATCGGTATTAGATGGGACCTTCAGATGTGTTTTGGGACCACATGACGAGACAGGAAGGAAGGAGCAGAACATATACTACTTGAGCAAAAAGTTCACACCTTACAAAGCACGGTACTCTCTACTTGAATGCACTTGATGTGCTTTCACCTGGACAGCTCAGAAATTGAGGCATTACTTCTGTGCTTACACTATATACCTCATATCCAAGATGGATACTCTGAAGTACATATTCCACAAACCCATGTCGGCTGGAAAGTTTGCCAAATGGCAGATACTATTAAGTGAGTTCGATATCGTCTACGTAACTTAAAAGGTGGTCAAAGGACAAGCATTGGCAGATCACCTTGCTGAAAATCTGATGGGAGGAGAATACGAACCTTTGAAAATGTACTTTCCTAATGAAGAAGTATCATTCGTAGGAGAGGGCATTACCGAAGCAAATGACAGTTGGAGGATTTTCTTTGACGGAGCCGCAAATTTCAAAGGAGTGGACATTGAAGCAGTTTTGGTATCAGAAACGGGTTAGCATTTTTCGGTACCTGCTAAACTCAGATTTCCCTGCACCAACAACATGTCAGAATATGAAGCATGCACACTAGGGCTCAACATGGAAGTCTACATGAACATTTAGGAGTTGTTGTTAATCAGTGATTTAGATTAACTTGTGCAGAGTGGGCCACCAAGAATTCCAAGATATTGCCATATTTGCACCATGTGTAGGAATTGAAAAAGAGGTTCACGAAGATAGAATTATGACATACGCCCAAATTTTAAAATGAGTTTGCTGACGCATTGGCCACTTTGTCCTTCATGTTACAACATCCAGATAAGAACTACATTTATCCCATTCCGGTGAAGATCCACAATCAGCCGGCATATTGTGCTCATGTCGAGGAAGAAGAAGATGGAAAGACTTGGTTCCATGACATCAAAGAATACTTATCAAAAGAAAAATACCCGGAGCATGCAAATCACACTCAGAAATGTACACTCCAGAGACTGTTGAATCACTTCTTCCACAACGGAGGGAACTTATATAGAAGAACTCCTTATTTGGGTTTACTAAGATGTGTTGACACAAAGGAAGCTTCCAATCTACTTGAGGATGTGCATGATGGGACCTGTGGTCCACACATGAATGGTTTCGTAATGGCTAAGAAGATACTCAGGGCAGGTTACTTTTGGATGACCATGGAGACGGATTGCATTCAGTATATCCACAAATGCTTTCAATGTCAAGTGCATGCCGACATGATAAAAGTGATGCCAAACGAGCTCAATGCAACAAGCTCACCTTGGCCATTCGCTGCCTAGGGGATGGATGTTATTGGTCCAATTGAGCCTACTACTTCAAATGGACACAGGTTCATTCTGGTCACCATCGATTACTTTACAAAATGGGTCGAAGTTGCGTCTTACAAAGCTGTAACCAAGAAGGTCATCACAGATTTTGTCAAGGATCGTATTGTCTGCCGATTCGAAGTTCCCGAGTCCATTATTACTGACAATGCCGCCAATCTCAAAAGTGATATGATGAAAGCTATATGTGAAGATTTCAAAATCAAGAACAAGAATTCTAGAGCCTACAGACCTCAGATGAATGGAGACGTAGAAGTTGCCAACAAAAACATCAAGAAGATACTAAGGAAAATGGTAGAGAACCACAAACAATGTCATGAGAAGTTACCATTTTCCTTGTTGGGGTACTGCACCATGATTCGCACATAAACGGGACAACTCCCTACATGTTAGTTTATGGTACCGAAGCTATCATCCCAGCCGAGGTGGAGATTCCTTCTTTAAGAATCATACAGGAAGTTGAACTCAACGATGCAGAGTGTATAAGGAGTCACTATGAACAATTGGTCCTTATCGATGGAAAGAGGATGAATGCAGTATGTCACTGCCAACTTCACTAGAACAGAATGTCTAGTGCACCAGAATAGAATTTCTAAAGCTTTCAACAAAAGTGTCAATCCAAGACAGTTCGCACCAGGACAATTAGTATTGAAGAAAATCTTCCCACATTAAGATGAAGCCAAAGGGAAATTCTCTCCTAACTGGAAAGGTCCGTACATGATTCACAGGGTACTGACAAGAGGAGAACTTATACTCGCAGAAATGGATGGAGAAATCTGGACAAAACCAATCAATTCAGACGCAGTCAAGAGATACTATGCTTAGATTATTTGCATTTCCTCATCTGGTGTAATTGAACTACATTTGTCTCGATTCCCGTTTAAGAGGGGATACGTAGGTAGCCTTATGGGTTCATTCATATCATAATAAAATTTTCATTTCCCCCAAGATCAGAAACTGGGGCAGAATTTTGAGGAGGGCCCTCAAAATTCCAGAGCAAGTCCGGCCATGCCAACATATGTCATACAATCAGAAATCGGTTAAGAAACTTGGGCAAAGATCATCTACCAAACTAGGGCAGAATATTGAGGAGGACCCTCATAATTTCGCTATGATAGAGTTGCAATGTCTCTGAAATATGTTACAGTCACTAGTTCATCTAAAATAATGTGATATTTCACTGTGTTTTCTAAAATAACTCTGCTTTCATCAATAATTGCATATTTTTTAAAACTCTATTTCCATAACAGTCATGTATCACCTAGGGGAACTCGAAAGGCTTTCAAAATAGAGCAAATCAAGGCCGACGGATGAAGCACAAACCAACCTCCCCTCACAAAACTTACAATTTTTCTTTGAACGCAGGCACATTTGAAGTAACGATAGCATTCGTAAAACATGTATACACAAAAATAATTTACTATCAGTCAGGCCATCAGACATCTAATACATCTCTAACTAAGACATGCGTTACTCTTATTTGTTGATCGCTCTTTACATGGGACTAATCTGTGTCCCCCTATTTGCATGAGACTAATCCATGCCTCACCATTTGCATGAGGCTAATCCTTGCCTCCATTTGCATGAGGCTAATCCTTGCCTCCATATTTGCATGAGGCTAATCCTTGCCTCCATATTTGCATGAGTCTAATCCTTGACTCCTATTTGCATGAGGCTAATCCTTGCCTCCCCATTTGCATGAGGCTAATCCCTGCCTCCATATTTGCATTAGGTTAATCCCTGCCTCCTTATTTGCATGAGGTTAATCCTTGCCTCCATATTTTTATGAGTCTAATCCTTAACTCTCTATTTGCATGAGGCTAATCCTTGCCTCCATTTTCATGAGGCTAATCCTTGACTCCCCATTTGCATGAGTCTAATCCTCGACTCCATGGGGATAATCCTTGCCTACATACTTGCATGAGTCTAATCCTTAACTCCATACTTGCATGAGTCTAATCCTTGACTCCATATTTGTATGAGTCTAATCCTTGACTCCTTATTTGCATGAGTCTAATCCTTTACTCCATGAGGCTAATCCCTGTCTTCTATTTGCATGAGGCTAATCCCTACCTCCATACTTGCATGAGCCTAATCCTTGATTCCCTATTTGCATGAGTCTAATACTTGACTCCATAAGGCTAATCCCTGCCTCCTATTTGCATGAGTCTAATCCTTGACTCCATGAGGCTAATACATGCCTTCTATTTGCATGTGGCTAATCCCTGTCTCCATACTTGCATGAGGCTAATCCTTGCCTCGCTGTCTACATGGAACCAAACATTGTCCCTCCTTGCACAAATATTAATCTATTTTTAGTACTATTTATTTGCTTTTCGATTGGGCTAAGCTCTGCCCTCCATTTTACAATACCAAGCATTGTCTTGATGACATCATGACTATTGCATATCATGGGATGAAATATTGCCAACCTATGAAAAGGAGTCATAATCTAAAGGCGTCATCCTCATGGCCGGAAGATATCATGTCATGGCCTGAGGATCCATCAAATTCTCATATCATTATTCAAAGGTGTCATGGTTCAGAGGCATCATCTTCATGGCCCGAGAAAATCATTCCATGGAATGTGAATCCCTTACTATAAAATTCATGGCCCAGGACATCATGGTCCAAGGACGTCATCTTTAACCATGTAAAGACAACTTTCATGGTCCAACGATAATTTCATCATGTTTAAATTTTTCACAAATACATATTTGTAGCATATTTTATCTGCAGGTAACCAGTAAGCAACCTTTATCCTAGCAGGAGTGATCTCATTCCAGTTCCCTCCAACTATCTTGAACCTTAACCGCTCACCATGGCCGTTTCCGCACCTCGTGTCCGTTCTTGCGATAACTTCATCGGTATATTCCACCAGCGAATCCAGAATTACACATGGCCTGATTTCTCTAAAATTGCGGATATGTAGGTAGCTCAAAGACCAGAGTCCGACCCATGTCTTTCAAAGCATGCCGTCCGATCAAAATTGGCCATTATTTCTTTACCCGAAAACTCTTTCATCCTTCCCGGGTAAAGAGGGGCGCTGTTGATACCCAATTTTTTCCTATATTTTTTATATGCATAAATACTTTCAAATAGCATATATATACATATACAAGCATGCACAATGTTTTTATAATTTTCCTATAATTTTAAAGATTTTAATTGATTTATTTCCTTCCCTTTTACTCATAAAATCCCCAATAATTATCCCTCAAATTATTTTTGTGGTAATTTAGTCATTTAAATCCTATATTTATGCCAAAATATGGTTAAAATATTTTTTATGCATTTTTATAATTGCATTTATGTTTTTTAAAACTAATTTACATATAATCGCAATATTAGCCATATTAATGTATAATTACATTTATATACATAAAATTGACCTTATATATTTTTTAAATGGTTTAAATCTATTTTAAATTATTTTAGTAGATGAAATCAATTTGTAGAAATTATTAACAATTTATTATAAATTATATAGGGATAAATTGGCTATTTAAAATATAGCCATATTGCATTTCAATCTTAGCCCCAATTTTAACCCAACACCAGCCCAATTTCTAATCAAATTACCCGACCTAAACCCGCCTACCTAACCCAGAACTAATTAAATCATAGTCGTTGATCTGAGTGATCACGGCCCGTATTAACCCTTTCCTTTTTTAATCCTAAACGACCATAACCCTAACTCATTCCCCCAAACCCGCTGCCTCTGTATTCTCTCATCTCATCTCCTCTCTCAGTAACTCAACCAAACCCTTGCCCCTTCAATCGCCGACCTCTCTTCACCGGTCTTCTCTGGTGATCTCCTATCAACTCCTAAGCCTTCAATAGCTCCTCTAATGCCATGCTTATCTTCTATAAGGTCTTCAAGGGCCCAGGTCCATGCGGACTTGCATCTAGGGTTTGTCACGTGACTCTTATTGGCTACTCCAGTGTGATTTCGAGCAAAATCACGTTGTATTTGCTACGATCTATGGGATTCTAGACAAGTTCTTTCATCTCTATGTGGGTTTCCTCTGAAACCCTAATTTCTGCATATATCTCCTTGATCTGTACAGATCTACAATGATTTGAGTTTGTGTCTTTAATGTTTTACACTGTCCGTGAAACTCTTTTACAAGAATCGTTGATTTTGAGTGTTTTTCACCTCCTTCTAAAATTAGGGTTTCGGGACTTCTTTTAAAATATTGTTTACATTGATTCTTTATATTTAAAATCCTATTTCTTGAATATTTTAACTAATTCTATGATTTTACTACCTGTTCAACTCATCTATGCTGAAAGCCTTAATTTTCTAGATTTTTTTGTTTGATTCTATGTATTAGCATGACTGATCGTTGCTTGTTTGAGCTTCTGTGACTATCTTTCCTCGAATTTGTTTCTACTGAGTTTCTTATGCCCAACTTACATCATCTCTATGTGCTTGTGTTCGTCTTGACTAGTCAAGATTTGCCTCTTTGCTTGCTATGTTTGGTTACTCCTATCTCACTCTATTTATATGCTAAAACATGACTCATGACTCTCTCTTTGATTGACTCTGAGCTCCCTGTTTCTTGACTTAATTTGAAAACTTTCCTTTAGACCTTCGATTACCCTATTTAAATTTGGGATTTTCTTATTCTTGGGAACCCATGTTACTCTCCTTAAATCGGTAATCTCGAATCCATGAATTCCTGATTTACTATGTACTGATTATCGATTATTTCCATATTCTGCAACTTTATTTTGTTTTCTTTCCTTATTTGGTTGACCAAGTATTTTACTAATTCTTCATTAGATGTTCCCTTAATTGAACTCCTATTTACTTACCCCTAATTATCTATTCTGTACCTGATGCTCTACTTGATTTCTTGCCTTAAACATTTTTTGCTCATTACTGTTGGTTGATTGTCCCTTAATTAAAGGAATACTTGCATTGATTTGATTGTGATTAGTACTTGGTTCCATAATTACTAAGCTATTATGATTCTTGCCTTATTTTACCTAATTTCGAACTACTATATATATATATATATATATATATATATATATATACACACACACACACACACACTCTCAAACACACAAATACTTTGGTTCAAAAACACTCTCACACTCAAAAGTTTTCTGCTCTCTTTACTTTAGTTACTTGCTATTATTCTGAGTTAGTCGGTTGCAAGCCAAGGCTGACTATTGCGCTCTCCTGCCCCTTCACTTTTGTGTTCAATGTCTTTTTTACTGGTATGTCCTTATTTCAATTTAAGTCTCAAAAAACAATATGTTTCTTTTTCTCCTTCAGTTCATCATGTTCCTAATTCGTTTCTACCTATGTTTCTATTGTTCAACATGTAATTAATCTCTTAATGTTAGCTATATACTACCCCTTAGGATCAACATGTTTATCTTCTATAGTTAATATGACTCGATCCCCTTTTATGACTAACTGGTTTTAGTATGAATCCCACTTTGGCAAAACAATATGTACCCTAAAGTTATTTGGTTCTATGTTAATTCTAAAGTTCATGATGTACCTCAATCCCATGAACACCTTAAGAGCTTTTGATTCTGTATCTATGTGGAGTTGTTGTACATGTTGTAATGGCACCTAGTTCCTACGACTAGGTAAGCCTAACAATGCGGAAATTTAGCAACTTAACTTGCGGAATAAATATTTTAAAGCTAAACATATTTAAATAATAACTGCAAAGAAGACCGCTAGGCCTAAACAACTCAAAAGAGATGCGGTAGTCTGCAACTCAATCCCAAAACTCGGAAACTCACGGGAACCACAGGCTAAAGGAAACATAGTACACTGCTCTAACTCTAGAATATCTAAACAACTGAGAGAAAAAGGATAAACTAAATACTAAAGCTGGAACAGAATAGAGACTCATGGTCTGCGGACGCCGCAGATATAACTCGAAGTCTCCGTGTATCTCCTCGCCTCAAGGATAGTGCACCTAAGTAGAGGTACCTGAAAAATCGGCATATGAAAAACATGTGCAGGAAGGGCATGAGTACACCACAACTGTACTCAGTAAGTGCCAAGCCTAACCTCGGTTGGGTAGTGATGAGGAAGGTCAGGGCCCTACTGAGACAAAATAAAATAATAATAATTAACAGTATAATAATTTGACAGAAATAATAAATACGGCAGTGAAATAAGGCAAGTCAACGAGGCAATAACAACTACAAAGATAGAGTAAACACAGTTCAATGTCAATGATACCAATGAGGGTCTCCCAGAATACCGTCCTGTAGCCCTTTCCTCAACTGTCCAGTGGATCTCCCGGGATACCGTCCTGTAGTCCAACTCATGTACCAATATGCAGGGGGATCTATCGGGAATCTAACCTGCAGTACCAAAGTAAAAGTACAGGGGGATCTATCGGGAATCTAACCCGCAGTCCCAAAGTAAACAAACAAGGGGGGATCTATCGAGAATATAACCCGCAATCCCAAAGTAAAAGTGCAGGGGGATCTATCGGGAATTGAACCCACAGTCCCAAGTAAACAAACAAGGGGGATCTATCGGGAATCGAACCCGTAGTCCCAATGTAAATGCGCAACCACAGCCAGAAACAAACCAAGGAATGAAGTACAAAAAATAAACAATAGATAGAACTAGCCTAGCATGCTTCACGTAGCGCAGTCAAAACAACTTAAGCAATTACACAGTCAAGTCAGATAAACATGCTTTTACTAACCTAGAACAAGTCATAACTTCAAATAGAATAAAGCAAATAAGAATAAGAACTAAATTTCCATAGCTTAAATAAAAACGGGATTTCATCAATCGGCTCAAGTACGCGCTCGTCACCTCACGCACAAGGCACTCAAACATCAAGTAACAATCCTAAGGG